>JABJVR010025659.1:0-11686 GCA_025773905.1 Chitala chitala
GGGAGGAAACCGGAGCACCCGGAGAAAACCCACCAAGCACAGGGAGAACATGCAAACTCCACGCACACAGACCCAAAATGGGAATTGAACCTCAGGACTGGAGGTGTGCGGCGACAGTGCTAACCACCATGCCACCGTGCCGCCTTCTGATGTTGCCATACAAACAAAATTTGTTTGAGAAGGTTTTAGTTTTTCAGGGATGATTTTTTTATGTGCATTATTTCAAAACCAAGTTCCCCTTAAATTAGTGTAAATTAGTAATTGTGTTCAGGTGTTCAACTCAAAAACTGGGGGCAACAGGTGAGAATTTAATGAGAAAATATAGACTGATTCTAGTCTGATCATTTATGTCGTCTTTACCTGGAGTATGAAAATAATGTAATTTAGTGACCAGGGACTCCGCAGACACTTACTCTGTGTAAGACAGGAAAGGCACTTAACATCCACATTCATGAAGAAGGTGTAAATCCAAGGTATTTGGGATAGACTGTGATGGTCTATGTGGCAATATGAACATCAGCCATGGTTGTTATAGTAATGTCACATCACCACCCAATTATGGTTTATTTGACGTGTACAACCAGTCATGGATTATTTTCACTCATGCTGTGGTTTATCTTTTATATATAAATACTTGTTTATTTCTCAGTTTTTACAGATGAGTCTGTCTGATGGGTCTCAGATTATGCAACAATTTGACTCCTACTGTAAGTGTTCCTGAAATTACTTCAGTTAACAATATTTATTTGTGTGTAATGTCTCTTTGCACAGGTTAAAGTCAAAAGAATTACATGGTTACATATTTTTTATGTTTTTAGCATTTTTATCTACTATTTATTTTTACTATTAATTGTGTTTTTGCGAAGCCTTGCACGTAATTTCGTTCTGCATTGCATCTGTGATGTGTCTTTTGAATGACAATAAAGATATCTTGTATCTTGAATCTCATATATATAACTATATTGTACTTGCAGTATACAGTAATATGACTACAGTATATGAATTATTAACCACCTATGTCTGAATATATTTGTGTTCCTTTACTCCACCAGCTTAATCTTAAAGAACAATGTTAGAACTGACTTCAGACTGATCTGACAATTAACAAAGCTAGCGATACTGAACCTAGTCACACATGTACCAATTCACAGCACCCAATTTGAATGGAGAGGTGAGTCATGCCAACAGTCGTAATCACAAATCTGAAGGTCAGTCACATTAAATATGAATCGGAGGCAGATGTGTCTGGGGGGACAGGTCAGTCACAAGACTTTGTCAAAGTCTTCCTGTAATTACTGGACAGTCCTTCAGAGTGGTGCTTCATTAATACATTTAATAAAACTTCTTTCACGAGTCAAACAATGTTTATGTGTTAAAGGGGATGTTACACGTTGAAATCTTTTTCAATTTAAAGAGGGGCAACACAAAAAAATATGTTGTGGAATGTGCATTATAAAATCTTTGATTGGCTGATGAAGAGCCAGTCATAAGGCTGAAATGGCCAGATACAGGCAGAGTTTAAGTTTAACGAGCACAAGGGTATGACAGATGCTCATGCAGTTACTGCTGGTGAGCAGCTAACATCTCCTTTATTAAGTCCACCTGCTTGCACTGAGGCGATGGGATTGCCTGTGCTCCATCACAAAAATGGCCACAAAAATATAAAACATGCATCCTTCTCACAACACTTCAGATCATAAAATAAATTTAAAAATAAATAAATATAAACAGGCTTCACTTCACTGCAGAAAAAACTGCAACAACAAAGTAAAGGAGACGTGCCACTTCCAGCAGAAAATTACGACTGTTGTGACTAACAACTGAGTCAGTGATAATCCACACTTTGCAGCATGGGTGTCACCTGTCTGTTACGTCAGGTGCGTCTGCGCGGTATTACCTATTTATAGCCGTGTGTATGTTATATTAAAGAGCCGTCTGTCATCCTCACAATGACCTTTCCTACTATCTCTTCGCTACAGGTGCATTCTTTTCAGGCTCCAGCATTCTGGTTTTGTCTCCATATGTGCAGCGTGCACAAATGTACACATAAATATATAAACATAATAGCCCTGAATAGATATACAATAATTTATGCCACTAAGCAATGGCACATGTAAAAAAAAAAGAAGACAAAATTATGCGCTATGAATTCCACACCTGCACAATTTTTATGTAAATTAATGCTGATGTTCTTCAACCTCCAATCCACCCATTAAAAGAAAAAAAAAAAAAACATAATAAAATGAAATTTTTTAAATCCTCAGTAAAAGCTTTTCATATTGTCATGTTGTAAACACTGCCCCTGCCACTCAGGGATGACTAACATCTCTCCATGAATCATTACATTTCTTGCTGTGGAGAGACAAATTAAGGCTGACGTAAAAATAAGTGCAGTAGCGGGAAGGTCACGGTAAGGTGAAGACTGTGCCGTCCATTGATTTAAGTAATGGCTGCACGCATAAACTAACGCTATACAACATGGAATTGAAATAAGATTACAAACAGGAAAAAGCATGTAGTGCTTTACTATTGAATGTTCAATATTTAATAATACCTTCCATGTGAGAGAATGACCAACTTTCCATTCCAGGGATCAACATAATTTATCGTGTTCATAATAAGTGACGGATTGACTTAAAGAGCAGGGTTTTGAAATTAAAGGCTCTTGGAGTGTTGAAATTGCTTTAACACAAACCTTTGTAACAGCTGCTTTTTATTCAAACGTTTGGGCACTGACTGCCCCCTGCAGGGAAATCAGTGGATGGGACATGAACTTGAAGCAAGTCTTCGTGCCACAGATATACAGTAAATGTTTTCTTATTTGTTTCTATAAAGCAGTCTACGTAGCCAATGTTGGAGACTACATTGTGAATAAAAAATAATTTCAAATTCATTTTAATTTTATATACTATACATACCTCGTTAATTAATAACGGATTTAAAAAAACTATTTACAGGTTAAAAGAATGGTCTTACAAAAGATTTTATATCCTCATCTCATCTATTTCTATGTGCAATTCACGATATATGAGAACCTGATGACCATATGAACGCTGTCTGATTCCTTTGCTTTATGTATGTCGTAAAAGATACTTCAGACCCGATGAGGAGCACCTTGGTTTCATTAATTAGTTTCCATCACTTTCACGTTGCTTACGCTGACCTGTGCATTCTGCACATTCTGTCACATTCTTGTAGTACAACCACGGCTATCATCTTTCATTTAAATCAAGCGGAACGCTGCTGTTAGCCGCAGAGAGATAGTTAAATGAAGTGACAAACAGCTTGTGCATCCAGAATATGGAGCCAGGACGTATGTACTCACGGCCAACAACCCAATGAAGCAGTGGTCTCACAGGCAATTCACACCTTGACCGCATGACATCATTGGTTTCATGGTTCATCTCTGCTGTCACTGGTTCTGACTTCGTTCTTCCTAAATTCGTTTTTACACTGACTTCTGTGTTTTCAGATTTGATGGCTACAAGCCTCCCCGTCTTGTCACAGTTTCTGTCCCCGGTTTATTATAGAATGTGGCGAGCGGGCAGAGAGGCCGCAGCGGAGAATTTGCGCTGCTGACATTTGGCGGAGGGCGAAGCGGCGGAATAGAGATGACAGGTGGCAGACCTATCAACGAGGCGAGGGACAGCGGGGATGCCGTTCGACAGAAGGCGGCAGCGCGCAGGAGGTGCGTTACCTGCCAGGCACCCGTGGGGAGACGGACGTGTTTGTGCATGGGATTTGTTCGTCTCTAAACCTCGCTTAGCACCGCGCCGTTACAGAGACAAGGCCCCAGCACAGCGTAACAACGTCAGAGTCGCTGAACGATTTGCCGATTACTAAACTTCGCTTTACTGCCGAGTGGTTGTTGGCCTTTCCGACGGTAATGCAATCAGCACTAAAATGTCAGTTGTATCTGGACTGCAGCTGTTTATTAAGCATCTTCAAAGAGATTGTGCTTTCCATTTGATTCAACTGCAGACGGTCTACCTATTATTTGACATGTATGGCTGATTGTACCTCCTCAACCTCTTTTAGTACCGAAGTATTTTTATACACATTTAAGCCTGTGTCATCTATACCAGACTGCATTACAGGATGACAAAACATTCACATAAAAAATGGGATCGGATTATTTGATTTACATGTTGCAGTTGTTAAGATTAAAATATTTTTAATTGTGATCATGAAAAGAAAGCCTTCATTCATTAATACCGGAATGTTCTATTTTTCCATATTGTACAGCTTTAATATTTTTTCATGCATGAATTCCAGGTTGTATGTGGATTTTTTGATTTCAGATGATAGCTGCAGTTTGTATTCAAAATTCTGGTACCTGTGAATACAGTTATACTTGTAAATGAAGCCGAACTATGCTGACCTGAATACACACAACTGTCCAAAGTCATTATGTGGAAAACAATGAAGGAATTTACAAAATAAGAGAATACAAATCATTTACCAAAACGTTCGGCTTTAAGTTTTATAAACATTTATGTCTGAATGCATAATTTTATCACTTTTCATTTAAAGGCTCCTTGGAGTGCCTAATTAACACCAGAACTGGGAATTGGTTTTCAGTTGTCTCTCGAAAGCTGCTCACAGCAAGCGCTGCAAGGTTTACAGTACGTGTACTTCTAACGTCACCAGCTGACATATTTTTCACAGCAGACATCCCCTATATGGCTGAAGTCAGGCTATAAAATACATACAAAATACAACTGGACAGTAGAAATTAAAGTGCACACTGAATTTACACACACACACAGAGGCTTTTTATAATTAAAGTTTCCCTATTCAAAGCTCTCAGTAGCTCTAACCAATAAGTGGAACGGCTCCAAAATTTGTACATATTCAAGGGATGGGAAAAGGATTCCAGGAAAAAAAATAAAAATAAAAAATTGCAGTTCCAAAACTTGCCGCGAGGGGAAAATGGCACTCTACGTGTGTTATTCCGTGTGTTTCTTATTATGCAGCGCCACATTTGGAGCTGCAGGACAAAAACACCATGTGTCAGATTCTCCAGTCACAGGTTCATAGTTTTGAGAGCATCAAAACCAGGAAGCCAAGGCAATAATGTCCTCCTGGTGAAATTAAAGATGTTTGTGCAACATTAACCAACAAATGGCCTGTATGTGTAATTAGATGCTGGACTTTGGGGGGGGGGAGTTCTGTTTTTTTCTCGTACAGTGTTCAAACTCATCTTGAATGTAGGTCTTTTATTTACGACATGGCTATCTTCTAAGGTACTGTCCTGCAAACTGCCCTTTCTTCGTACATAATAAGACTCAGAGACGTGCATCTTCAGCAATGTATATGTTTTAATTTCACCTATTCTGGGTAAATTTCAATAATGTCTTGTCCTGCAAAGGTGTGAAAAGTTATGAATAGAATGTTTGCTAACAGCAGTGGCATCTGTTCAAGATTCCAGAAGCTGGAGATGTGTTCAGAAGAGAGAACACTGTGAATATATTTGAATAATCACCAAGCCAGTCTGAATCATGTTACACTTATTCGTCTTGACAACTTTGGCTCCCTAATGCTGAATATACCATAATGTCTAGGTGCAGAGACGGGGCTGAGTAGACATGGTATGTGTCCTGTCACGTGTCATGTGTGGTGGAAAAGCAGCATACTGAGTCTGCTCAGTCAGGAAGTCATCTTAGTTCTGTTATTTCTTCTTCTAGACTATTAACTTGATTGTCAGCGTTTTCTTCCTTCCAATGAATATCTTTATAAATTTTTCAGGATTTAAGATGGTGTTGACTGTGATGACAGTACCCTTACTGATAAACAGTAATGTGTTTCCACATACAACACTGTCCTTCAACATTGCTGTTATTGTGGTTGTCCCTAAATAAGTGTTAGAGATAAGAAAGTGAGACCAGTGTGACATATTGAAATTCCATCTGCCATGGCTACAATTACAATAATTCAGTCACTGTGACCCCATGGTGAACTAAACACTGGAGTCACATGACTTTCTGCACATAAAATTCTCACAACTAATAGCAGCTTCTTTGCCATCCACAGGCCATTAACTGAGTGTCACAGTGAACCTAGGAAAGAAACCTGTCAGTTTGTGGCTTTGTAGGAATAATATTTTCAACTGAAGGAAACTCAGAGGTAAACAGTGAATTTAAATGCATGTGGGAGCATTGCTTGTGTGCGTGACATAGTAGGGCACATTATGCTGTTCACTTTTGGTGCTCCACTAGGAAGATTTAGGGTTTTGAAAACGATCCTACACCTACCATTTTTTACAGATCCTGCATGTTATGGAAAAATATTATATTGTAGCAACCACCGTGCATGGCGGCAGGTTGGCTGCAGGGACGATGACGTCACCCCAGGGGTCGAAGACAAGAGACCGATCAGCTTCCGGAGCCAAAGACTTAAGTCTTTGGCTCAGTGGGCTAATCCCTTGTCTTTGGTGCAGGCAACCTGAGTTTGAGCCTCAGTCTGTTACTATATTTATCAAGCTATAATAAGATATGAGCCTGTGCCAGACTGGAGAAATGTTCAGGCATTTCTGTGCTACAGTGAAATGTAGCATTGGTACATCTGCGTGAACAGGCAGAAATATAACACAATTTAACTACTTGTATTTAGCAGGCTGTTTCAGTATAGTGCTTGATTATTAAGTTATGAAGGCTTCATTGCAGATGGAAGTCCTACTCTGTGCTGTCTTACTGACTGCATGCATACAGCATTTTCATTTAATGCATCGGGAGCCCGTGTAATTGGGCTTAAGTCGTGGCACCGTGCACCTCAGGAACAGATGCTACAGCGGTGATAAATATGTGTAATGAATCTTCATTCTGCTACTCTTTTTGCTGTTAGACCCCTAGTCCCTAGGCGTGAGAAGTGAGCAGGAAACGGCACGCTCCACTGGCTATGCAGGTCAGGATTTCACACAGAAACAGGAGACACGAGATTCAAGAGGTGGAAATACGAGAGCTCAGTTTTCTCACCACCAAATGAAAGGAATGATGTGTTGATGGCATAGACGTTTCCAACAACTCGGTCAATCATACGTGTCCATAAAAACATTTTTGGCCAGAGAGTGCCAGTGAATATTATGGGGTAGCACACTTGAACATCTACAGCACAGGACGTATACCTATAATAAGTATATACAGTGGTGGCCAGTACTTTGTCTATGGTGACCATAGCCACCATTTGCCACCCCTTGCAGGTTCCGTTGCATAAGAACTTGTTTGAAAGAAGCAGACTTCACAGCCCCATATTTACGCGGTAGTGGATGCTGACATAAATCCGATCTGGTTTGCTCACGTATCAGGTTAAGTCATACTTGGTGTGGCTTAGTGTATATTCGCACTGACAAGTTGGATTTACACTTCTGTCATTCCATGCTCCCCCTGCTGGGCCTGTTTTGTAATTGCAACTACGCAGCATCACCTAACACTACAGGGATGCTGGGGTTACTCTCCAACACAGAATAAGGAGCTCAGTAATCCAGGATAGCCTCAGAGCAGAGCTGATGCTCTTGATTTACAAGTGGTTTGGGCAGGTAATAAGAGTGACCCCTGCGAGCACCTCATGATCCCTCAGGAGTGACTGGAGACCAATGCAAGTGAAAGGGAGGTCTGGTCCGACAAGCTCAGCCTCCTGCCACTGTGACCCTCATTTGGAGAAGCAGGTGGAAACTTACTGCATTAGTAAATATGGTATTAAGTTAAAATGCGACAGGTAACCAAACATGAAATTTAAGCCATGAACACATACTAATCCTCTGATTTACAGTGTGAAGTTTCAGATGATCAAATACTTTAACAATACTTTAACAATCACAATAATTTACCTCGAAACCAATTTAATGAAGGGAAACTATGAAGTGCTAATTTCCATCTGAAAAGAAAGGAAAAAAAATAAATTCACAAGTCTGGAATCGGGACACAAAAGCAGTCATTAACAGCAGAGAAAAAATAATAAATTACATTAAAACTAACTTTTCTTACCAAATGTCATCATATTAGAAGAAGCATACACAACATATATGTCACTGAGTATGTATGCATGTTACACATTCATATTACAACGAAATTTGTTGTCTGCATTTAGCCCATCCCCCTGGGGGGAACAGTGGGCAGCCAGTCACATGTGACACCCAGGGAGCTAGTGCTGAGTGTCTTGCTCAAGGACACACCTGGTAGCTGGGCTGGGAGTTGAACCAAGAGACTTCCATATCCCAGCCTGATGCTGTAATCATTGAGCCTTCAATCTAGAACATGGCATGAATAAACTGATTGCGGTGTCACGATTAAGGGCCAGCTATTTCTATACCACATTTCTTATTAAAAAAATGTCATTATTATATGCAGTGTATTGTGCTAGATGCGTTTATTCAAGCATGTGGTTTTTCTCTCAAGGTAGGGGGAAGTGGGTATATAACTACATACTTATATACTGTTAACAGTTAACTGGGAGAGGGGACGTACGTGTCCAACGTGCCCCCATCTACGACGCCATCTGCGTCCCTGCATTTATTACCACGAAGCCGTAATGTTCCATTTTTCAACTAAAACTGCGATTACAGTATAACGTAATTTACATAAACTTTGGGCCTGATGGCCTCCCGTACTTTTAAGCATCGGTCATGTGATTGGCTAGAGCGATAATACTGCACTGTTTGATATTAGTATGAGAGCCGTGTGACATTTTCGATTAACAGTATGTGGATATTAATCTGCTATCCGATTTGGAAATATTAGTATTAACATTTATCTTACACGCTATGTCCTTAAGCATACTTATTGTGTGTGATGTTTTCAATATTTTCACATTACGGAATGCAATACATTCGGATCCGTTGTATCGACTTTGACGTATCCCCCCCCCAATGGTTTACATCCCCATGCAGGGTCCAAAGGCTGAACCAGCACTCGCAACCCACCGTTCAGACTCCAAAGTGCACACCGATAATTATGCGAAACAAACATGGGGGAGAAAAAGATTCTTTGCATTGGATTAGTATGTTTAGATATTATCAATGTCGTAGACAAATACCCGGAAGAGGACACTGATGTCAGGTGCGTGTACAGCCCTTCACACACATTATCTTATTCCTAAAACAAATACAGTAGCAACCAGGGTTGTCTTTTAGGTCGCGTTTTCAGTATAACTACATGCAAAGGGAAAAGAACTATTCACCTTGTCAGTGTCAGAGCGCCGCTTATTGCATCAATTTCTAACAAAAATGCTGAGCTGAAGACACGTGTGCAACAAACGTATATATTATTTTAATTACATACAGTATATTTTTATTACAATAACCTTGTTTGATTTCCTCAATATTTCCAGTGTGTCTTGCTCGTTGTGCTGTCACTACATATTGCTGAGCAAATGGGAGTGGTTTTATAAAGGCTAGAGGACTACTTGATATTAATCGTTACATACATGCAAAAAGCACAAGTTGGTTGCCTTTTAATAAAAAGAGAGTTGTATACAATTGATATATACGGAGCAGTTAGTGTGGGAATTTATGCAGTTTCCACTTACGCATGAGAAAATGAGTCAGGTAGAATTTTGCTTAAGTACAGTAACTGATAATTAAAGGTAATTAATTTCTGCAGCGACATGACAACGCTGGGACTCGTTATGTGACTGTGTCCATAGGGATGCTTACAGGACGATTCATTAACAATGCCTGTACAACTGCACAGATGTGTGTCACAGCGCTGGCAGCGAGGGGGAAACGCTTCTAACTCCTGTACCGTTTTGTCACTCCTGGGGGCGCCATGTGCATTCTTAGGGTCCCTCGCACCTGGGCCGGTGGCAGAGTAAGAGCTTATTATTATTATTATTATTATTATTATTATTATTATTGGTATAAGTGACTATCTTGTGTAATTTATTGTGTGTCATTTTAAGGTGTAAAACAACATAGAAATATGCAGCAGCTCTGTCTAATGTGATGTGACATCTGACCACTTCAGATGCTTTTTTTAGGTGGAGGAGGGCAATGTAACCCAAGGCCCCAGGATGATGACAAATAGCAGTGCTGTGCATAAAGTTTAAATATCAATCTGTGTTCTTTTAGGTCTTCCTAAATTAAGAAATGTTAAACGTAATCTGTGCTTGACATTAATTTGACTCCATCGTGAACCGTTACCACTGAAATCCAAATAATAACAGGTCAGCTCTCTGATGGAGAAAGAAGAGGACCTTAACACGTCTGTTTCACTTCTTCTGTATAAAATGCACAGTATTCAACAAACTCCAATCTTATACAACACACCATGTGCAGCACACTTTTTCCATGTAAAAAAGTGCTTAGGGAACTTTATAAAAAACAGTGTTCAGATCACTCTTTTCATGTAAAGCGTAGTGTTCAGCACACTACCTTTTTTCCATACAAAACATACAGTGTTCAGCACACTCCTTCCATTTGAAACACACAGTGCTCAGGTTACTCCTTCAGTGGGCGGGGTTCTCCACTGCTCTGTGTTGTCTCACTGTATTTAAACTGAGCGCGGGCCTGATCCTGGCATGGTACACAGGACCCACTTTGTTGACAGATGACATCATCACAGGCCCAGCTTTGATGACCTTCTCTCTGCTTCTGGATGCAGACCTTGCAGTCATTTCTTTTACACTGTTAGACCAAACTTCAGAGCATTGTTACCTCATGCCAGCTTCCCCTGCTTCTCTCTTCACCTGATTATATCGTTCATTTCCCCACTCTCCACTGGTGGCTTTATTACACAGTTTCGTCATGGCAGACTTTCTCAGGTACAACATTGACGTCTCTCTCCTGGTCGAGCACCATGACTGCTCCTTCCCTGCCTCTGTAGTCATCCTCAATGCAGGCACGGGCAGCCGTACCATTCTGCATATGAACAGGTTTGTGTGTGTGCGTGTGCACATGTTTGTGTGCGCCCGCACGAGTGTGTGTTTGAGCTTTGCACGCCTGTGCCATCTTTGTGCCTGTTTTGATTGATGAGTCAATGTCTTTCATGGCCCCAATAACCAAAACCTCTGCTGACCGGACTTAGTTTGGCCACTGTTCTTAGTTAGTTTGTACGGTGCTGGGGTAAAACACTTGAGACAAAGATGTCAGAATATGACACACAACCACAACATTTAGTCATCCTTGTTGAGCTCATAGTAACACGTCTATGGAGTTCCCTTCTGGATTTTCTGACAATGTGGATACATTAGGCAAATACCAAATTTTAAGTGATGTGTTTTAGTTGGCAGTTTGAGTATTTAGGAATTTAATATATCGTGCTTTATATAACACAATAATAAAAGGTTATTACTTGCTGTCGATTCACAGTCCACTGACTGAGTTAGTTTCGTCACTGTCAGTAATGTCCATCAACAGGATTACACAAATGCTGGAGTAGCTATAGACATCTGCTGTTTTTCTGATGTGGTGGAACCATTGATGGATCTTGTTGGGTATGAGGACCAGTGGCTGCTTAGTAAATCCACATCTGTGTGATTTGGGGACTGTCATGAGTACTCAGCAGTGTTTCCTTATTGCGGGGTGGTGTTTGCTGTACGTCCAGTATTTTTGCTTGACAGAGTTTCATATTCTTGTAGTCAGGACTCCAGCCCTTTTCTCAGGGATATTAATATTCTTGTAGTCAGGACTCCAGCCCTTTTCTCAGGGATATTAATATTCTTGTAGTCAGGACTCCAGCCCTTTTCTCAGGGA
>JABJVR010025659.1:11786-36637 GCA_025773905.1 Chitala chitala
TTGTAGTCAGGACTCCAGCCCTTTTCTCAGGGATATTAATATTCTTGTAGTCAGGACTCCAGCCCTTTTCTCAGGGACCCACACCTCCCCTCTTCTTTCTTTGTTTACTTCAGACAGGTTTTTCTCATGAGACCTTCCCTCGATGTTCACTCTTGTTCCCATAAATCCCTTAAATCTACACTTCTTTTTCCTTTTCTAGGGCTTTTCCCACACAGACAGCAGGCAGAGCCTCTTTCTGTTACTCTGTCCTCTGCTTCCTGTTGTTGTCTTCTCACAGTGCAGCAATAACATAAACGGTTTCCTATGTGTTCATGCTCACATGGCAGCTTCATCGTGGCTGATTTCGCCCGACGAGGTGTGGACATTTCTCACGTGGCGTGGCAGCGGGCGGGGGAGACCCCTTGCGCGTGCTGTGTGGTGTGCCCTTCCAGTGGCTCCCGCACTGTTGTTCTGGCCGACACGTAAGATACAGCCCTGTGCGAGGCCCATCAGCGATTGTGCATGTGTCATTGCAGAGATGGCTGCCAGGTCACGGCAACAGCGGCAAGATGCAGCATAGTGGCAGGGTCTGCGAGATCATTAGTGCCTGTTCTGGACCAGTGGCTTGACCAGTACAGGGGCTCAGGTTCTCAATATAAACATGTTTATTTTTAGTAAATTAACTGTCAGTTTTGAATAGTTTGAATAGAGAAAAGTTGAGTGTTCGCAATCTCTGCAGTGACACAGTATCAATTGACATTGATTTTTACCTTTAATTATACCTTGGCTGAAAATCGTTTCAATGTCACATTTGTGTCTGCATGCTTAATTATCATCATTATTATTTTTTACTTCTGATCAGGATTTGCCAATTATTCCTGACAGATCTGTGAGGAATTTCACATCAGTCACAGCAGCATGAGTCAAACTTGTTGACATTGATTTTAAATTTGATTTCAAATGCGTTAGCTTTTGTGATTTCAGTGAGAACATTTTGTGGCTTAATGAAACAAAAGCAAAGCTGTTTAACTTCAGACAAGGTGTTGCTTACATTAAAGGAGACAAATTTATTGCCATATGTGTTTTGGTTATTATTAGCACATAAGTATTGTGCTTCCCAGTAATATTCCTAACAAAGCTGGCCATCAGCATGCAGGCTTACAGTGCTTTTAAAACCACTAATGCACAAAATAGTTCAACAGAAGAACAGAAATATTTGTCCTCATTAACAGCATGTTATGTTATGGTCCTGGGTACTAGATGCAAGGGCAGAAGTTTGGTTTCAGTGTCGGTAGAGATCAAATTAGCCCCCAGCTCCACACCCCCAAACACCCACAAGGGGCAGTTTGGTCTTCCCGTAACATTGGTATAGACACATCCCTTTGGTGCGTACCTAAATCTACGCCATTGACTAGATGGTTTGTGGTTTTTTTTCCCCAAATTAACAGAAAGCTGGTTACTGTACATATAAGGAGATCTACTGATTTAACATCTTAAGAGCAATGATACTGACAGTGACAGCAATATAACATGTAGAGTGAGGGTCTGCTGTATAATAAGATGAGAGAATAATGAAATTGCATAACCATTGTTAAGATGCTGTTCCAACACCAGTGAGCTTCAAGTGTCATGTGTGTAATCTTTAAATGCAACTAATTATGACCTGTTTTGAGCCACTTCAGTGTTGCCGTAGGCTATTTCAGGCAGATCCTCTCTCTCTATTATCAAGAAGCCTGAGGTACGGGTTAGGTACGCTCACTGCTCTAAAGAACACCTGGACCAGTGCCTACAGAGACCTGCTCTACACACACCTGAGTATCCACCATCCACTTTCATTTATGCTAATGTCCATGTGTGGACTTTTGTCCGTGTACACTGTACATTAAGTTTTAATTTGTGGTAGTTTGAAAGTAGAAGTGTTGTTCTGGGGTGTGACACTAATCCACACTGCTAGAAAATTCAGAAGGTGACCTCAAGACAGTGAGAACACTGATGTTCTGTAGTGAACTGAGCTTACAGCCAGGCCATGAATCAGAATGAGAAGTTTGCACTGGTCTGTTCATAGATTAGGCAAGGCTGCAAAAGCAGTTACCTTCAAACACAGTTAAGATTCATGCAAGATATGCAAGGTAATTACTAACAAATGACTTAATTCACTTTAATTACAACTATAAACTTCATGCTAAAAATAGACTTGCCAATTAATTTTTTTAATTAATGTTAATTTTTTTGCTAGTTATTGTGTGTCTGTGTTGAATTTTGACTTCTGAATGAATGTGTCTAGTTGGTTTCTGAAGTGTGAGACTTATCTGTTCTGTCAGGAACCTCCCAGATGCCACAGCTGAGGACTTCTCCAGGGTGGACCTGAGCCAGTACAAGTGGATTCACTGGGAGGTGAACTGTGGGCCCAGCTGTTGGGGGGATGGGGGTTACATGATCCTGCACATTAGGAGTAGAGCACCGGTGTGGGTGGCACCTTCTGATGGGCTGCGGCTCTCGAAGCGGAACAGGGCGTACCCGGGCATGGTGCCAGTCAGGGCTGATCGCTGGTTTGGTGGATCGACAGGGCCGGAATGCGTCTGAGCAGGTGAAAATGATCGAACAGGTGGAGCAGTACAACAGCATGCTTCCGGAGAGGAGCAGGATCACCATCTCTGTGGAGATTGAGAAGACGAGGGAGTCTCTCTATCAGCTCTTTCCATGTGGAGATGTGGTACTAGTCCCTGGTCTCGCTCTGTATTGCACACTCATACTGCCGTCATCGTCAGTGAGAATGAAACGTGGCATACATCGAGAACGTCGTAATTTATAGCTTAGGCCACTACTTTGTTTATGGCTGAGGAGAACTTTCTTGTGGTCAGTGACACCTGCGTCCCTATAGGTGTTTGTCAGTAAGGATGTGGCCACTCACCTGGGTTTCACCTGCGCTGCCGATGCCCTGAGGGGTCTCTACAGTCGTGTCAAGAAGGGGTAGGTGCCCCGTGCATGGCTTTTACTTTGGTGAGGTAGTGTTTGCAGAGGAATGTTTCTGGGTTTGCTAAAAAGATAATTACAGGTGTTCTCATCTCAGAAAGAAAGTCTTCCAGAATCGTAAAACTTAATAATAATTAAAGCTTAGCTACTCTAATTAAACGAATGCAGAAATGTTCTACCAGTTTTTGGGCTAGACTGTTGCATACTGACAGTGTGCTATACACTTTTGACCACAAGGTGTCATTCCTATGCTAGTTAGATATTAGCCTCCTTCTGCCTTAAGCTAACATTATTTACGTACTGGAATCTTGGCTATACAAAAAGGAAAGTGGGTAATTATAGGACATAATGAATTAGGTCTGACTCTTCCAGGGCTGTTCTCATTTGTGCCTGGGCAGAGAAGGGCGCTGATGCCTTGGACCCCGACGGAGTGGTCGTCCACTCCGATGCCTTTCCTCCCAAGGCGCTTGTGGACACGTTGGGTGCGGGAGACACCTTCAATGCCGCTGTGATCCTCTCCCTTTCAAACGGTATAGAAGCTTTGCTTTGTCTACTGCACACTGTTGTCAGTGTTGTTGGATATATGTTTCCCTATCCTAAGTTATTTTGTCACGTAGGACTTCCATTTACTTTGTTATAAAATGAAGACTGTAAATTCATGAATGTAGGACTAAACAGCTAATGTTTTACATTGTGGCTTTTTGTGAAATGCACACAACAACTATTATTTCCGCTTATTATTTTACTTTTTGCTGTTTTTTTCAAGTTAGTCTTGTAATCCATCTGTCATAACAGGGAAAAGCCTACAGGAGGCGCTGTCGTTTGGCTGCCAGATTGCTGGCAGGAAGTGTGGAGTTCATGGATATGATGGTATACTGCAGGAGACATAGTCTTGAGACCCTGGGATCGAAGAAGACAGTTTCGCCTGTTGGAATTGAGCCTTTGTGTTAAACCCTAACATGTATTCCCTGGGTCCTTATGGGTTTTTACCTTTATCAGACTGAAAAAGAGTTAACTTGATGCTTACTCTGTATATAAATGAAAAAGGTCTAATCAGTATAATTCCACATGATAGAAAGCTAACAAAAGAAACACAGTTTTCCCCATTAGGATGTGAGGTCTTTGTTGTACGAACTATTCATATTTGTGTTTGCAACTTTATACTATATAAATCAGTCTTTTGTTAAAAGAAGGATTTATTATCTTCAAGGGACCAGATTAAATTAAGATTTAATTGATATGTTGGTGTAATAGGTGTAATCCCAGCAATATAAAAACTGGAAGGGAACTGTACATGGGACAGGAAGATAGAAGGTGTAATGACAATTACATCACATTTTTAAATAGATTTTGGAGAGAAATGACAGTTGCTTCAGTATAATTTTGGGGACGGTAAGAAGTCTCACTTTGTAGTTAATACTGCTTGGCTTGAAAGTCAATGTTTCCTAAACTGCTAATCAAGAAGCATCGTCGTAACTTTGTGAGCCAATCAGACATTTCATTGCATGTTTGAACTGCCTCACAGATATTTGCAGCCTACTCCTGGAAGTGTTGATAATACACTCTTTTGGCTATGTGTGTGGAGAGCTAATGATAAACAGGATGTGTGACGCTGTCCCATCCCGTCCCAGCCTGACACAGCTGCCGCGGTGCCTTGTTAAAGCCCGCAGACGCATGTGCTGAAGTGTCAGCTGTGCTCGCGTTCTATTAATGGAGGCAGAACGGGTCAAAGCCAATGTGACAATAACCCAGTCCCACAGAACCTCTTCCTGAACATCAGTCATAGCAGATAGAGCAACAAACATGCACAAAATTGCAGTTTTAGGTTTGATAACATTGTTAAACACTTAGGATGTTCACCTGACTCTCTAAAATATATCAGCAGTGAATACTGTATGGTAAGGCATTTCTGTCTTTAAATAAAATAACTTCCCATCTATTTTTGAAATATCTCCTGTTAAATGATAAGGCGATGGGTGGTGCTGAAACTGTGGTGATTTGAATTCTTGGTCATTCTGTTTTTGTGTGGACTCCTAAGCGGACGGTAAAAGTTGTATATTACTATAAGAGGTAAAATGACCCAAGTCCAGGAACGAGAAGTCTTAGATTTTTTTTTTTTCACCCATTTGCTGTAAATTAATCTTATACCGGACCGCAGCGCATTAAGCCTAAACCTGAAATTATTTACACTGGAAGGGAGTCCAAAAATAGGCTGGTTCAAAAAATAACAAGGAGGATATAGTGTAAGGAAAAAAAAATTAAATACGGAATGGGAATTTACTTTTAAAGTGACTCAAGCAAACAACAAGAGACTGGAATGTAGAAGCGGTTAGAAAAACAAATTAATAAAATATGGTGTTTAACGAAAATAGAAAATAAATACATTTCAGTGTTGTTACTAATGTGCGGACAGACATGCTGGTTTTTCCAGTAATTCAGGCGACAGTGTCTCCAAATGGCTTTCCTGGCGTATCGCAAGGAAAGAGCAGCTGCTGTAAGAGCTAAATCTAGTGTTAGCATACACACTGCACGGGAGGCGTCGCAAGTTTTAAACATTACTTTCTGTTCACAGGACAGATATTAATGCATCAACACGAGCTGCATTTTCACATTCCAAGGGCATTACACGCCGCAGTTTCAAGTGCAGCAAGTGTGCAAACTGGAGAAATCACTGCATGTGCAGGATAACGGGATCTTCTGCCCCTCAGCATTACTGCTGCCCGTTTAGTAGCACAAGAACACATGGCACAAGTGTCTTTATAGGAAAAGGACCGGTCTGGCACCCTGATAGGACAGGTATTGCTGTTCCTGGACTAAGTAAGAATAAGTAAGTCTGTGTTCTGCTCTGCAATGCCATTGGTGTGGCACTTTGGCACGGCCTTCATCTGCATTTGTGCATAAATCCCACCGATTAGGAACAGAGAACACATGCTTGGGTCTGTCCACCTCTGTCAAATTAAATATCTTTAATGGAACGACAGCCAGCACACATGATTTTAAGAAAATGTTAGACTCTATAAGAACTGTAAAAAAATATACAAACATTTACAGCTACTTTAGATTGTGTAGTGGACAGCATCGTTATGCTTTCGTTTTCCATAACAGACAGTCGAGTTAGAGCGAAAACAAAACACACAGCAGTGAAAAATATGCAATGTCACTTTTTGTGGTGAGGTCAGACATAATATGAACTGCTTTATCATTAGTGACCAATAAAAAAAAAGACAATTAACAGATTTTGTTCACAGTTCCCATCTCTCACATGCAGATTGTTTCAGCATATTTGTCTTTCAAACATAAATATTCAGTATTATGAGCAAGACCAGGAGTTCTTTTTTTGTAGTCTATTTCTTGCAATATAAAAATACTTCAGCTCTTCAGTGTGGAGCTTTCCAGAGAAAACCTCAACCTGGCTTCAAAATAAAAGTCTTAGACTATATGTGTTTATTCATATTGACAGAACTCCGCATTCAGGGCATAGATCACCTGATGAGATGAGAATTCTTTTTAAAGAGCTCATTGTGATAACTATCTTACGACCCAAGATAAGAACTGTTGAGTAGAATAATATCGTGCTTTTACCGCCTTTCACCAAACCTTCATGCCACGCACACACTTTAAACACTGTTAGACAGCTCGGTGTGAGACCGTTGCTGTCAGCATGGATTACCTTCTCACTCTGACTGATTCTATGAGTGCTGGCATTAGCTCGGTACCAGCTACATCTTCCCACTTAACTAACTTTTAATGGAATTGAGTGAGGTCAGTTTCTGTTTGGCTGCTGCTAATGGCTTTATATACACTGTAATGCATTATTTAATGCATGCTACATTCAGAGAAGAATGAGCAAAGGCAAGTTTCAAAAGTTTGTTTTTAAATTTAAGGATAACATGCTTACAGGTTTGTTACAGTAAGGACTCTCTGCTGGGTTTTTAGTTGGTGACTGAGATGCTTTGATACACTGTAGAAGCTTTGGTCCATTGCTTATCGTTTTCATTGTGAGTGTCCTTCACTGAGATAAATGGGTCATGTCCTCCAGGCCTGCTTCATTCCAGGCATGGCGTTGGCCTGCTTTTAGAGAATCTCTGAGTTGCCTAACCAGGATGCCCTCGGCCCAGTTCCAGGGAATTTCAAGTCAAAAGGTGCGTGGAAATGGCTCGTGCTAACGGCTGTGCAGAAAACATGCTAACTATTCTTCACTCACCAACATAATGTAGCACAAGTTAACAACATAGCCCCTTTTACATAAGCATTTTGGTTAGCTTGAAGAACTCTCCGAAGTGAAGAACAGTATGTAGAGGACGAGTCTTCAAAGTCAGTCTGGAGCACTGAAGATTATTCATAATTTACAAAGAATAATACAGACCACAGCAATACAAAATAAAACACAAAGAAAAAGCATCTGCTACAGGAGGATTTACCCAGACAAAAAGGCCTGGTGGAATATTTTGTGGGCAAAGTCTCTGTTCCAGATTCCACCAAATTCAAGCCATTGAGCAGCTTCAGCAAGTCTGCAATTGGCATTAAAAACAAAAGTCACAAAAACATGTAGTTGTCTTGGTTTGGGTTACGTACTTAGCACTGAGTCGGTGACCTCCGAGGCTGCCCAAGTGGCCGAGGGAACCCGCGGGCGTGTCTGTCACATGTCCTCGTACAGCAGCATTCCGCTGAAAATGGTGAGGGGCTCCACAGAGTGGGCCAGCTGGCCCATGACGAGGTCCACGCAGACCGTGTCGTCCACCTGCAGGGGCAGGATCACATTGAAGACGGCCAGTGAGCCCGGCGTGGGCTTGGCTTCCACCATGGGTTTGTTCTCCAAGTCCTCTGGCTGGTATCCAGAGGAATCGGCACGAGCCACGCCATAGTTCGACTTGGACAGCACTGCTTCAATCTTGCCATTCTTGTAGCCTGTCAGAACAGCGCTGAAGAAGTAGTGGCCATCCAGAGGTGCAGTGAACACTCCTGAGGAGCATGGCAAAGAACGGGGTTAATGCATAGATATGAAAAAATGCATGAGGCGGAAAACAAGAGTATTCCTGAATATTGTGCTGTATATATAGCAGGCTAAAACAGAGTAGATGCCACTAAATCAGAGTGGAATGATCAGTTCTAAACTGCAAGGAGTTTGGTCCCTTCACCACTTACCTGTCTGTGGATCGTAGAAGTTGCCTTTGTTCACAAAAATCTTGTCAAAAACAATAGTCCCAGAACTGGCCTGGGGGTGTGTGAGGGCAGCTGAGAATGCCAGAGGCTGCATGTGGGCATCCACCCCAGGCATACCTGAGGAGGAGAATGGGAAGACGATAATGGCCTCACTGTGTGACCCCATAGTGACTGCTAATACGTCAACAAACAGAAATCCCACAGAGAATCCCACAGGCCAACACCACATTACTCCAATACTGACAACAAGGTCACTTACTACACATTAACCAGAGTCAAGGCTCCTATTCAAATAGACACGGCATTAAGTTCTCCAAATACTGCTGTCTTTTCAGACCAAAACTGACCTTTACCCCCATAAAATCACTTAGGTTTCATGTCAACAAATTACACCCATCACTAGTTTTACTGTTGAGGTCCTGGTATTTGCCATTGTTGGCAGGTTTCAAATGCAAAGATTTTTAATTAATTAGACTTGACAGGCCATCTATTACACAGACATTCACTGCAGGTACGAGATATGTTGGCTCCAAGGTAACTTGTTTTTATGTATTTCCAATTTAGTAAAATAATTATTACATAGCTTATAAAGCTCAATTAATGTTTAATTTATTTGAAATTATATCAGAGAAAGTTTGAAATTCTAAACAATAATTGAAATTATCTACCCTTATTAAAACTAAGACATTCAGATGAAATTATGTAATCAAGGAGCAATTCAGAGTATGTCATATTTTCCTAGCAATTCAAAAATCAGAGGAAGATTTGTAACATGAATGTTTAATCACACTTTATTAATTACCAGTTTAGTTGTAATAAGAAACCCATAAACACACTGCGGCCCCAGGACCATAACATAAAACAGTGGCCTCGGTCACATGTTGTTCAGGGTTAAGACCCAAGAGGTTTTACAAACTGAAACCATGTTGCTTTTAAGAGGAAATATGTAAACACACCTTGCTCGCCTCTAAGCCCTAGAGGGGAAAAGAAAGCAAAACAGATTACTTCCATTTGACAGTGAAACATATGAAATGATACTGGATTACTAGAAACTGCTCACGAGCCGAACTTTAACTTCTGCTGCGGATGTAAGCAAATTCAGTCGTTGCCATGGTGTCAGCTAACATCTCAGCTCGTTTGTTAACAGCTGTTAAGAGAATGTGGCTATAAGACATCTTACCCGGTTGTCCCCGAGGGCCGTCTGCTCCAGGTTTCCCTGGTGATCCATCCTTTCCTGGTGGCCCTCTTGGCCCTGGAAGTCCCTGGGAGCCTTTCTCTCCTTTAGGGCCTGGTGGACCAGGAGGTCCTGAAGGTATTCATTAAAACAAGAGCCAATTCATCATCCACCAAAATGCAGCTGTATTCCTTATGTTCCCTTATTACAAAGTTTGCTTGCAAGTACATAAAAAACATTCACATTCAGGATATAATGTGACATTTTCATTAATTATCAATTTGAAATTAAATGCATTCTTTAAACACATATTTTTACACACAATACGTGTATGCTGTAACAGACCAAAAGAACACAAAACATAAAAGTATTGCTCATGGTTTTACAGAAACTAACCAATAAGGCTCTGGTCAGAAAATGTCTGAGCTGTCTGGAACTCATTGAGGATGTAAAGCAAGGAAGAGTTGAGGTGTTTGATCTTTTGGTGGACACTGGTAAGTTCCGTGTTTCGGATGGTGTCGAGGAATCCACTGTGAGATGTCACGGTAACATTAAGATCATTGATACAGGTCCACAGTCCAGACACATGCTTGTTTAAGCCCTCCTTGATTTTTTGCAGGCTATCAGACACGGAATCCAATCGGTTGCAGACTGTCTCCATTTTGGAAAGCCTTTTCTCCAGCCCTTCCTGGGATTGCTTACAGTCACCCATCTCCACCATGAAGTTGCTCCCAAAGCGGCTGATCTCCTTGTCCACGTGCTCAAAGCGACTCCTGCTCTCCTCGATGTGCTCACTCACTTCCTGCTGGATTTTGTCAATCTCGCTGATGATTTTGTCCTTGGTGTTGCTGAGGTCAGTGATGACACTGTCGTGCTTTTGAATGGTGTGCTCAAATCCTCTCAGCGTGTCATTGATGGAACTGACTGCCAGAATTACCCCAGACAGCTCTCCTTGAAGAACTTTCAGGTTGCCATTGACCGTGTTCCCAGCCACTATGTGGCCATCCAGAGGCTTGTGAGGATCTCCAGCTCCAGCTCCAGCTGGTTGCTCCATCGTGATATTGCAGTGCCCACTACACTTCATTACTTCCTCTTTCAGCTTTCCAACTTCCTCCTGCAGGTTGGAGCACACCTGAGAGCAGGCACTTTCATCAGAATCAATTCTGCTCTGCATGTTCTTCATGTCTGTTTGCCACTTGTGCAGAATGTCATTGGTACTGTTCCTCAATGTACTGATCTCATTCCTAAGTGATGGACATATATTACAGTCCTCTATATTTCTGCCTAAAATCTCCATTTCTGTGACAATCCTATTAAAATGCTCGCCGTTTTCGCCAGTCAGGGCCTTAATCTTGCGCACGTCGTGCCCAAGGTCCGTCACCTTGTCTGTCATCGAGAACCCTGACATGGTGATGTCCTTCAGCTTGTCATCAAAACTTCTGATTGCGCCTTCATTTGCTATGACCTTCCACTGCAATGTTTTGACCGTGTCCTCAGTTTTTTCACCTTCCTCAGGGGTAGGCAAAAGTTTGCATGATTCTGGACAGGTTTTCACTATAGATGTCAGCCTCTCATCAAGGTCAGAAGTTGTTTTCTCCAGTTCCTGTAAGCGTGAATCGTGATGAACAGTTGTCTCCAGGAGCATTTTCACATCTTCGCCATGATCAGATCTTCGGTATTCCAGATTATCCATGCGCTCAAGAAGCATGCTATGTATGTCGTTGATCTCCTTTTGCAGTTTGTTTTTCAGGTCATTATCCATTACAGAACATTTCTCCTCTACGTTTTGCACCATGTTGTTAAGCCGAGTTTCAAGGTCATGCATCTGACTTTTCATTTTATCTTCTTTCACAACTACACCATCTTCTCCCAACAGCTCTTTGTTCACATGATCATAAACTTTAGATACTGAGCTCAGCGTCCTTTCTACATTGTCAAGCCTTTTTGTGACGTCCTGGACAAGGTCACAGCAGCCCTGGGCCTTGGTCGTCTCTTTGCGCACACTGTCAAGCTCCTGATGATGCTGTTGCTTCATGGTGTCAATGAGTTTCTCTAAGGCGCTGATCTTCTCATGGTCTGCCTGTTGACGTTGTCTCAGATCTTCCACTCCTGATTGGCAGGCGGAGCAGGAGAGAGTGATCCTTCCCTCAAGTTCTTTGAGGATCTCTTCTTTCAGCATGTCCAGCCACCTTCCCTCTGTACCATCCAATTCATTGCCATTGACAAGATGGTTATTGATGCTGACCAGAGTCTTGTCATGGGCTCGGGTCATATTGTCCAGCTCGTCCAGTCTGGACTGAATGATGTGGATGGTCTCCTTCATCTCCGGCTGTGCGGCATCAGCTGGTGTCTTTCCATTGAATCCAGGTTTATGTATCTCCTCCAGGATCTTCTCATTCATGCCTCGCATAGTGGATTGCAGATCATGGAGTTCCTTGGTCAAACTCTGGATCTTCTCTTCCAGCTGCTTTAACTTCTCACTGTCGCCTCTCCCTAAAACACATTTTGGACATTTTAAATGCAGGAGACTGATTTTGAAGCACAAAGCATATCAACAGAGTACAGTGGTACCTCTGGTCATGACCATAATTCGTTCCAAAACTCTGGTCGCGACCCAATTTGGTCATGACCTGAACCTAATTTCCCCATTGGACTGTATGTAAATATGATTAATCCATTCCAGACTCCTACGAACTGTATGTAAATATTGTTTTTGTTAAGATTTTTAAGCACAAAAATTGTTTATTAAACCATAGAATGCACAGTGTAATAGTAAACTAAGTGTTTACTAACCTTGAAAACTAACCTTGAATAACACTGAGAAAACCTTGAACAACAGAGAAAACTAACATTGCACAAGTCAGTTCTAGACCCCTACAAACCGTTCACTGTAAAATTTCTTTTTTTTTCAGTTTTAAGCACAGAAAAAATAATCAAAGTTTGAAAAATCATTAATTATCCAAAATAATACACAGTTTAATAGTAAAATATAAATCTAAAAGCCTGGTGGTGGACCAAACGTCACCAAAAACCGATCTAATTTGACTTGTCTTTTCCTGCGCATCACAACTTTACAGAAATGAGAGACGACACGATCGTTCATCATGTTCAACTCTCTGTTCGTAACAGACTCTTCACATGCGTAGAGGCCGTGGTCAATTGCAAAATTAATGCAAACGCAAGACATGCAGCACAAAGAGTTCACAGCGAATGAACGCACGTCTGACCAAAACTGGTTACAGTACAAGGCGAGACTGAGCAAGCGGTCACGTTTGTGGGTTACCGCGGCTGTGTTTGTTCGGCACCCGATTATGCGTTCGTGACCAGATGCAAAAATTTGGCAAATTTTTTGGTCGGGAACTGATTTGTTTGTGTTCGGAAGCGTTCGTGACCAGAAGTTCCACTGTATATGACTTAAAGTGAAATAGCCATCTGCTTAATTTTCATCTGATGTGATTCAATGCCCCTTTTGTGACTGTATTGGGTTTTTTTTTTTATTTACCACCACCATATTGCCCAGTGCCGCTGCTGGTGCCAGTCTGTCCTGGACGCGAAGGATTAGGCCGTGGTCTGGCAGTGGCAATCTGAGTGGTCACTGCTCCATTTGGCCCTTCGCTGCAATCATCCCCAGTGAAACCATGGCAACACTTCCATTCCATCTCTGTCACCATCTTGTAGGCCACCTTATATCTGGGCCTCATGTATGTGCGGTACCTGCAGGAGCACAAAAGAAGAAAAAGTGATTATAATACAGAATATAGATTACATATTTTTTTCTACACTTGACCCAAAGCAGTTCAAGTTTAACTGTTTTAAATTATTTCTAATTTTTGAGGTTGTGCTCAGTCTGTATTTCTAAATATACAAGCTTGTGGTCAGGACACAGAACATAGTCAAGGACACACACTTGTGTCTGAACACTTGTTGGTCCAAATACCAAGGCACTGCTAAGAGGTTATACATAAAACATTTTTATAAAACTGCTTCTGTAAAATAAGCAGATTTATAAATAAGCACACTTTGTGTCTCATTGGGTACATGTGTAAGCTGAGCAATGACTAAACTGACAGCTAACTGGCTTTGTTTTCATTTTCCATTAACTGAAATGCAAATAGTACAATGTTTTCATGGAAAAACGTTTCATATGAAACCCTCTCAGTAATCGTTCCATAAATCCCCCTCAACACGGAACAAAAACATCTCTCCCAGGATCCTGCAGTATCATTTCATTCCTGAAAAACGGACCGCATAAAAAGAAAATTATGAAAAAGCCCTGCTTTACAGTGTGTGAAAGTGCAAAATAAGTGGATGCGATCCAGCACCTTATTTTGAAAACATTACAGACCACTGAAAGAAAAGGTTCAACAAGTGAAAAAAGTGAAAAACCACACAAAAATCTGAAAACAAGAGTCAGTTTCAACATCCCTGAAAGCAAAAACACAAAACAACACCTATATGGTATCTCATATCACATCACAATATCACTGTTGTTTTTTCCATAGTTTTCTTATCAAAGGCTGCTTTATGTTGCTGTTTTTGGTCGTGTCTGCTGCTGTTTTTGGTGTCGGGCGGAATATTTTCCCCCAGAGTTACCGTTATAATAACAGTAATGACTGCCTACCGCTGCACAGATCCGCCCAGGAATCTTTCTACCTCCAGCTCTGAACTATAACACTGTCTTTCGACTTGACCTTCAAGTGCACAAGGGCCAGTAAAGTTTCTGGAGGCTGCACCGAGCCTTAGTAGCCGACGCTCGAATTTGATTTGGACGTCTGAATGCGCTCGGTGTGGCAGCGGTACCCACGTCTGGGAAAAAAAAAAAAAAAAGCCTGCTTTTTAAGCTTGTTGTGTTTGAAATCAAGAAAGAATAAATGTTGCACCGTTAATTTCCTGCACATGTAAAAGCAACGTGTTCCCTGTCTTGGTTGTGTACGTTTGGGCTCAGAAATGCATGCACATCTGCCGCACAGCTGCGTCACCGCCGCTGCACAAGTCAAGGGCTGCACCAGCGCATGGTTTTCACAAAGATCCGCGGCAATAATTAATCTATTGTGGTTAATATCAGACAGGTGAGCATAACTTTGGCTACAGTAATGTTGACGGGAAAAGGACTGCATCGCAAATGCTGATAAAATGGATAATTATGGTGCAAATATTAAAATTATAGTTTTCATATCACTGTTTCATATGTGATTTTTTTTTTCTGTTTCTACTTCGTGTGCATGCAGACAATATCGTATCAATACTATTACGCTGAATTATTCCAGTAACTTCAGTTATTTTATCTAAAAAATGTTGTGGGAATGTAGCATTAGCACACGTCTAACGCATGTGGTCAAACTGAAGACAATGAATGTATTTTAAGTAAACTAAAAAAAGGCATTTGACGTAGGAAATTTAACAAACGTAAAGAATAGAAAACAGATTCAGGCCATATTTTCTGTGTTTGGCTCAAACTATTAACATAATGTGGAACTTTAAAAACGAGGGAACTTTACAAGGGACACATTTTAGGCTACAGGGCTACTTTTTTAACTTCCTGAGAGTCCCAGTTTTTCCATGAACTAAGAGTGAACAGTCTCTGGCTATCTGAAAGCTGCTCTCCACAGAGACAGCGAGGTGCTGGGCATGTGCACGTCATTACCTGAGCTATAATTTATTATCTTCTTCTCGATTCCAGCGTTCTCATGCTTGGAAGGAAAGGTGTGCACATTCTCAGAGTTTTGTCTGTGCATGCAAGGAAAACTGGTACTGATGGCGTTTATTAGCGATATTGGGTACAGAAATCCAAATAATCCCACTCAGGAATAGTGGTATGATCGTATCCCAAGCAGATACAAAACACTCAAGAGAGTTCCTTGAGGCCTGGTACTCTTCAACCAACTTCATAAACAATCATGTTGATATGGATCCCATCTACAAGCCGATACAACACAAGGACCAATCAGGAAGAAACTATTACGGAACCAGTTTTCAACCAATTTCAAACTGCCTTAAGTCAAGACAACCGACCAATCAGAAACCAGAATAACTGACCAAGATGAAGGTCACCAGAAGTCAGCCAATCATGTCAAATTTCTGGACAATCCCGCTCTCAGACTGCATATAAAGACAAAAGTACAACACAATCCACACAATTTGTGCACTGATGATGTCACCTCGACTGGTGATGAAACGTTTGCAATTTAAATGCCAAGCTGAGCGAACTACTGAACACCTTAATAGTGTGCAGTCTGTCTCCTTTTCTACGACACTCACCCTGTAGAACAGTTGTTTTTAGATCTGGTTTATAATCACTATCATCCAGCGGTTCATCATTGCCACACCCAACCACTTTTATCCTGAATTGTCTTAATGTTTCATGCCCTGTCTGCTGTTCTAGCACACTCATCCACTAGGACATTTGTTCTCGGCCCTGACTTTGTTTACGGGTTGTTATGCCAGCCAATCTGTTGCTAAATGACACGAAATAGATTTATTACCAGATTTATTACAAATAATGCAAAACATTCTATACTTGTGCCAACAAAAAAATATATTATTTTTCCTTAACTTGGTTCATCCTACACATATTAGCACTAAACTTAGATAACGGTAATCATGATTTGTGATTCTGGAGAAGTTGTTTTAGATGATTTACAATTTATTCTCCAAAGATTAAACGTTTTCAGCAAAAACAACGAACACTAGTTTAATTGTCTATGAAAACTGTGGTAATTATAATTTTGCTGTCTGACAACTGTCCTGCTTTATGCTCTGTATGTGCTGCACTAGGTCTATATCCCGTCTTGTGTTATGTTCTGTATTAAACATATTTATAAACATACGTTAACTTTGTCTTATCTATTTACCAGCAACTTTTTAAATCCTTTTTGAGTTTAAGTGACTGTTCAAAGTAAAAAATGAGGAACTTGTTTGTATTTACAAAAGTACAACTGAGAAGAGAAGAAGAAAAACAAATAATAAAAATAATAAAAAAACAGTAATGATAATGAAAAGCAGGACAGCTTTGGTTCTCTCACGTGCCTTTACTGGGCCTGGGTTTCTCTTGGACCACTTCTGAACTGATTAGCTTTTACATTATGCACACGCCTTGAAAAACTGTGGTCTGTGGCTATAATGAAAGACAAATGGTGCTATTACATCACTGCTGAATAAATGCAGAAAATCATGGTTTGCTGTGGCTTACTTATCCTGAGTAGAATTCTGTCGTTGAATGTCAGGCTGTCGCAAGGCTGTCAAAGTGTCACAGATCTGTCATCTGGGTAGAATTTTAAAGCAGGCCCAAACGTCATGAGGTTTCCGCTTCGGGATTTTGCGGCCCTGTGTGACACAAGCCAAAGGGTGTACTCACGTGACGACGCGTGGGCACTGCCCCTGACCCCACGAGCAGGGCTGGTACTCAGGCTTGACGTAGGTGTCCACTCCATCCTCCACCATGCAGCTCACTGTCCGAGTCACCACGTACGCGCACCAGTTTCTGTGGCGGGAGACAGAGCATAGAGAGTGTCCCCCATCAGTTTAATGCACAAACACACTCCATTTTTCCTACACACAGAAAAATGTAATCATGTGCATTACAAGAAAGGCCTTGAGTAAAATTATATCAATATCTTTGAATGTTTAGCCTCCTAGGCTCCTACACTGTTATGGGTAGTGTTTACATGTCAATGTTGAAATTTGTTGGTCAATGGGAGGAGACCAGTTATGAACCCTGTCCATCAACAGTATGAGTGGCCAGACAAAACCATCTTTGACTTTTATTTAGTAAAATCCTGAACTACAGAAATCAGTGACCAGTGTAATTACCAAGCCAGGAAATGTATTAATTTAAAAAAGCTGTAAATCAATTATTTTAACAGAGCCATCTCTGTTCAGCACATGAATCTGATTGAAGTGGATATGAAAACATGAAAAAAGATATTCAGTTGTAATAAATCTTTCTCATCACAGCAGGGTGCTCTGCAAAAACAGTCCCTGAAATCTGATTGATTTCATAACATTTGCTGGCAGATATTGGATGATGTTAGTGCCCGGTGGAAGATTCTAGTGTCTTCTGGATTAGAGGGCTCTGTGTATCCATGGTAACTGCTTGTGAGCGAATCAGCTTGCTGTCACTCTGATGACTAAGCGCTGGGAGGGGTAAAGGCATTCCTGGCTGGCAGGCAAGAACTCCCGTTCACATCCATGTGCTGCCACACGTGTGGCTCCTGTCCTGTAGTATGAGATGCAACAATCCATCCACCATAAAGCCTCTGGAGTGAAGGGCATGCATTCCTTTTTTTTCAGCACCAGTTTGCTTTGAGGTAATTGACATGACGAATGTAGACCATCAGTCAGACCGTGCTGGGTTCAGTGTGCACATGGAGAAAACATGAAAAAGAATGTCAGACTCAGCAGGCCTTGCTGAAAGTCAGGAAAGAAAATGGTTTCAAACATCTGGAGTTTGTGTGTCCCTCAAACTGAGTGATGCTGTTGGTATCTGTTGGCAAGCCTGTAGTGCAAGTTTTCAGCATATAAATACCTGAAGTGAGTATGTTCTCAGGCAAAAACAATCCTGACTCTTATTAAGTTGTGATGACTCAAACTGGTTTTCACATCCTCCCAGTGAGATTCCATTTGAGAAGGCCATAGGAAAAACAGGACAGTCACTATTCGAACTTTTGAAATTATTTGCCTCATAAAGCAGGCAAGTATCTGCAATCTAATTAATAGTTTCTCTGTAAAAGGTCAGTTATTTTGGTTTATTTTGATTTAAAATGAACATAATTTGAAAGAATGGTCATGATCATGTGTGTTGGTTAGGATATGAATATGAATTAAAGAGATTATGTTACTGTATAAACACTTTGAAAAGAACAAGTAGTATATCAAAAGAAAATAACAAAAACAGAAAAAAGAAACAGCAAAGAAATTGAAAACTGCAATGACCCAACATTTTTGGATGTAAAAAATTGGCTTTATCTTTAATTTAAGCATCTCAGTTTTGATCATAGAGCTCACTAAGAGTGTTATAACAGTCATACCAAAACAAAGTTGTGTATATTATTATTTATATTTTATCCATTTTCCAATCCACTCATCGTAGACAGGGTCATGTGAGTGCCTGAAGCCTATCCCAGGTACCTTAGCACACGAGGCAGCACACACCCTGAACACAGCACAAACATACACAGGCACCCAGTCATACACTATGGGTAATTTAGAAACACCAATCAGCCTACAACACGTGTTTGGACAAGAGTCCACAGAGCCACCATGTTTTCTATGTATTATACAGACAAAAAATTAGTCTTTAAATCTTAATATTTATTTTCCTCAGTCTCGTAAATTTTGGACTGGTCCCATTTATTTAGTCACATGCAGTTATTGTCTTACTATTGACAGTACGTCCTACTGATGAACGAATGGAACATATTACGGATAGCCCTGATGATCTGCTGCACCATTCAACTGCACTGGGTGTCTGGTTTGGCTTCATGGAGTCAGCTATACTATCCTAATGTGTTAGAGGTTCATGCTGGCCATTTAAGACCTTTTGCTGGGATGATAACATTGTCTTTGTCTTGGACCCTACACTGTACCTTGGCCAACTTATTTTAGTTGACTTTGTATAATAATGTTACTATTGGTGGATACGTAGCCAAGCTTGCTGAGCTTAAATCAGCATCCTTTGAAGATGACATCACTCCTTGAGCTTGGTTAAATATTTTTTGGTTGTGCGCCGTCCTTGTGTGGGAAGTTGCTTTATTATTAAGAGGTCCTACACCCTTAATTCACAATGATGTTTTGCCATGCCAATAACACTACGGTCTCTTCTAAACTGGCTGACATAGTTCATCAACAACAGATTCTTCCTATGCTTACCTTTACTAACAGAGTTTTACAATGACAGGTGCTCCCCTCCAGAATCACTTTCAGGTAAACACAAATAACAAACACAGTAACCCAGCAAACACAAAACATTCAAATAACATTTTGGGAACGTTGGAAATGTTCCCAAAATGTTATTTCAACGTTTTGTGTTTGCTGGGTTACCGTGTTTATTTGTTATTACACAAAACATTCAAATAACGTTTTGGGAATGTTAGGGACAATCCCAAAACATTATTTGAGCATTTTGTGTTTGCTGGGAAGCAACTGATGGAGCGTACCAACCGCAGGACGCACAGTAACTAACAGGGCATTGTCATTATGGCAGCATGGCACGGAAGCACAAAACACGATGCAAAGCTACAAGGGAAGTGTAGGAGTTTGCATACACACCATCAACTGCAGAACTCAGGAAACACAAGCAGACCTCATTCACGGGCTCTGTTTCATTCTCTGTGAATTCTCAGCAAGAATAAACATCTGCTGAAAAGGGGAGATTTAATCCACTATGTGGACAACATATCATCTGGGAATGGATGGCCAAGGAGAAGCAGGAAGTTAGTGTGAGCTAATGCAATATAACGAGGCTGGAAGAGGCCAGGCATGAGGTAAGAATGTGTTTGGCCTTCCTTGTGCTTGGGCAGAAGTGTTTACGGTGCTCTCCGTGATCGTGGGCTTGTAGTACCAGCTGCGGCTCAAACACATTCTTTGGACATTTGTCACGGAGGATTTTCAGTTCGCCAACACTTTCATCCCTGTCATGTGAGCTTTTGTCTCATCCTAAATGTTTTTGACACAGAAAAGAAAAGGGGTCAGAATGCTCTACTTCAATTCTTCAGTAGACAGAATTCATTCACTTCAAAACACTGTCACTCTGCCAATGTAATAGGCTCCTCCGTCTTACATTCACTACCTGAATCCATTTCCTGAAACTTTCCATCACTACTTTTTGACAAAGCCACACAACACAATTCAAATAAAACACATCACAGTGTTTTATTTTTTGTTATTTTTCAGAAATGTGGAACTCATTATTTACGGGCAGGGTTTCAGGCAGCATTAAAACAACACACAACTTGGCTATCTAACCCCACTGAACAGAGACCATTTATTTCTAGAAATGCAACACCTTCCTGGGGGAGTTTGTTCATATATGTGCATGTCCAAAATGCTGGCAAATGATTTCAGGACATGGATACGCACACACACACACACACACCCACACGCACACACACACACACACGCACACACATGCATATACACAACCATGGTTATTGTCATTCATATTACAGGGTTCCCTGCAGGGGATTCGACAATTTGCTCTGTGCATTTCCTGCTAACAATTTTTAAGGGTAACGCACCAAAATGACCTGCTGCCAAAGGTTTGTGAGGTGCTGTGTTTTGTGTGGCTTCTCTAACGGGACTGAAGTTGGGGCACACAATTTCATTCCAGTCACAAAATCTGTTAAGATTCAACGGGTTCACAGACTGCACTTCTGTTGGCCACTGTCAGGAGCTCCGGTAATGTGAATTACTCAATAGTCCAACACATTCACTGGTGTCTTTGATCAAACTAATTAGGTTAGGTTAGACTAACTACAACAAATTTGCAGAATTCAATCAAAATAAGAGACATTTAGCTCCTTTAACTGAGTACATCTGATTGGTGTTCAGTGGTATGCCTTTTATGTGTAAAAGTAGAACGGAATTTTACTATTTAAAACAATGTCATAAGAAATTTTATGCAGTACTTACAGAGCAATTATCACTTCATATAACCAAAGGTAAAAAGAAGAACTCTGACTTACACAACATTAATCTGACAACACATTAGAAACAATGTTTCCCGGAGTTTCTCTGCATTTCCTTATAAGATTGTAGATTAACAAAAAGCCATGGCCTTCGCTTGTCATTCTTTAATCTAGACAGACACACGCACACTCACACACGCAAAGTCGGGACAGAACAGTTCTGCCATTATCTCTGGTCCTGTCAGCCGCCACTCAGAGCATTCCTGATTAGAAGCAGCTGATTCTGGGAAACTGCCGACATTCTGTGTGTTCTCCTCATAGAAAACAGTCACCCAGTATCTTTTTGCTGACTGTAATTGCCCCAAATTATCGTAAAGACCCCCACGTCGTGCAGGGGGCGGCAAGGGCGAACGCTACAACGTTGAGAGTGGGAAAACACATGGCCTCTTGATGGACACGTAAACCCAAACAACTTCCAACTGTTCAGTCAGCATGATGATGACCTCTGACCTTTTTGCTTCCTGGGGATGAATGGACAGACCTTTAACCCTCTTGCTCACAGCCTCCACCATACATCTGTGGGAGTCTGGGCGGAAGAGCCTCAGGAAACAGAGATGGATTTGGGTCTGCCATCCCACACACACCCACACACACACACACACACACCCACACACACACACACACACACACACACACACATCACCCTACATTTAAAAGGAATTTCACACAAGTTACCAGCAGGTGTTTACTTAAACCATGAAAAAAGAATATCTTTTCTTTTACCGCCTAGACAATATACCACGCTCATAACACCATTTTTTATCAACTTCGGAAAATGTATATTGTATACATAACTGCTATATAGAAGACAAAGTATTTAATATGTGGGAAAATGTCAGTATCGTGAATGAAGAAGTATTGTACATTTAAGAATCACATCCCAGTCGTAAATAACAAATGACTGTAATTTTAACTGCGTGTTTCCAAAGCAATTGTGCAAATATTCAGTTGTTACCACATGACGCTTATTGGTTTGGGTGACAGTACACTGAGTTACTCCCCTCCACATGGACGTCAATGGAATTCATCTGGGATACCAGCTACCACTATGTGCTTACACAATACATACACATTGCTCTCAAAACAGCTCTGTTGTTTTTGAGATACGTAAACATCAAAGAATTCTAAGTTCCCACCCAATAAGGTTTTTGGAATGACACAGGTTGCGTGATTTGGTTATAAAAGGAAGAGACAGGCATGTGACAGTCATGACCCAGGATGAGGGCACTGTTCGTGTGAGATCACTCTTTCTTCCTCATGTCCAGGCCTGCTTCCTCCACCTCACATCGATCAGCACAGACAGATGTACAAGCGAGCCCCGTCTGAGCGGGCCTCTCAGTAGGTACACAGTTTGCCAAAGTGGATCTGCTCCTCTGCCCCACGCCCCATGCCTCTGCACCTCCCTGCCAAGGAGGCTGGGAGGTCCATTAAGGAGTCTCCGTGTCTAAGTATTTACGACATAGAACTTGATTTTTAAACTGTGCCAGAGACAAAAAAAAGGCCTGCCATCAAGTCTGAACATGAAACCAGAGCTTGGGGGCTGTAGATTATTTAATATTTTCATTACAACTGTAGGTCATATCCATTAAGCTATTTACTTTATGTGCGTAAGAGACATTTAGTCCTAAAGCAACTTACATAGTTTACATTTTACTCATAATTAGTATTTATTCTACATTTTTTCTTTTTTTAAGGCTTTACTGAACACTAGGGACAGCTGTGTGCCTCTTCATGAGGCTTAATCTCACTGGCCTCAACATCAAGCCTTAACAACCACATTACCAGTTGTCTGTGTATGAATGCTATAGGTATGGACATCGATGGACACTTTCAACCAACTGGCTTCAACATCAAGCCCTAACAACTGCATTATCAACTGTCTGTATATGAATGCTATAGGTATGGAAATCGATGGACACTTTTAACCAACTGGCTTCAACATCAAGCCCTAAAAACCGCATTATCAGATGTCTGCTATAAGTATGACGGCGGCACGGTGGCGTGGTGGTTAGCACTGTCGCTGCGCATCTCCAGGCCTGAGGTTCAATTCCTGCTGTGGGTCTGTGTGCGTGGAGTTTGCATGTTCTCCCTGTGCTTGGTGGGTTTTCTCCGGGTGCACCGGTTTCCTCCCACAGTCCAAAAACCATGCAGGTTAGGTTGATTGGTGTGTTCAAATTGCCCGTAGTGTGTGTGTGTGTGTGCCCTGTGGTGGGTTGGCGCCCCGCCCTGGGTGTCCCCTGCCCTTCGCCCTATGGGCTCCAGGTTTCCCCGCAACCCTCACCAGGAATAAGCAGTTAAGATAATGGATGGATGGATGCTATAAGTATGGACATTGATTGACACTTCAAACTGACTAGCCTTAGTGTGAGGCCCTGACTACTTCAATACCAGTTCTTCGTCTATAGGATCTACAGGAATATATATCAGTGGACTTCTTTGAATGTGTGGCTTCGATGTCAGTCCTTAACCTTCTCATCAGTCTATGTTCACTTTAGAGATACACATCGATGGAGACTTGCTGTGAGTTTATAAGTTTGGGAACTGATCACAACATAAACTGGGCATCCTTGTTATTTCAATCCGACAAGCCTTGTATTTTTCACGTGTCACAGCTGTCAGAACAAGACATCACCTGTGTGTCAACTTCCACTTGAAGTCCCTTGGTCTGCAATTTCATCTGCTGTCTACATCTGATAAAATGCCGTGTAGACATCAGACATCAGTGACCTGTTTGCATTTTTCCTTGAAAAACCTCTTGGCTACAGCTGTTCAGTCTCCAGTGACATGCTGAACCGCGTCCAGGGGACTTCACTGACACACTGAGATGATGGAGGGTCTGCTTCTAGTTGATCCATACCTCACAGGAAATCCCCTTTTCTAATATTCATTTTTTTACTATCTGAGGAACAAATGTTCCTAAAAGATGTCAGATTTCAGTAATTGTGGCACATTTGCTAAGTCCCACCTCTTGTTTTCCCCTTACACATAAAAAAGATATTGAGAAATGTCTAAAATCAGAACCCCTGAGCTGATGGATACTTTTCTGACCCGCTTATGGTTGCCATGGTCATCCCTTTCAGTCTTAGTGTGCACAACGTCAAACTCAGCTATTGCATAAGGTGGATGACCCAATCTTTATCGCTTCACTGTCCACATTCTGTCAGTGGGGAAGAATTTCAATTCCAACAGCAGTGTGAACATCTTGATGTGGTTTGCTGTAACGCTAAACTCCATGTGATGCCAAGCTAAACGACCTGCAACGCTGCCCTGTCCTTACTCTTTTGTGATGTTATTCTCTCCTGTAATCTTCTTGCTAGTCCAGACCGCAGGTTGAACGAACCCATAACATGGCAGAAGACGAGCTGTTTGTTGAAGAATGGATGGCGTTATGTTGGGCCTGTGTGGCTGAAAAACTATTTGTTCACTCAAAAAACTAAGGTGACAATTTACGTACATATTGAAAGTAATTCCAGTTTACACTGAGGAAATAATATGACTTCTTAAGTTAGACTGACAAAAGGCACAGCTGACACTATTTGCTTGAGGGTAAGAGTGCAGTTTTCTTTAGATTATTTAATACGTACAGAGAGTGAATAATACAAGTAGTCCCAACTTACAATGGAGATGCCTTCCGAAGACCCCATCATAACTTGAAAATATCTTTTAAAACACGTGGCCTCTTTGCAGTCCACTGTGTCTCTGTTCCAGAATATTTATTGATTTCAATAAATACGTCCTCTAACACAGACACAACTGAACTCTGTCGATCGCTGGTGAGAGTGAGGCATCTCACGGGGTCTGGAGTGAGGCATCTCACAAGGCAGGAGATGCGTACATCCCGACAGCGTCCCCATGTACCGTACCACATACGCTGCTGC
>JABJVR010025689.1:0-36627 GCA_025773905.1 Chitala chitala
CCCCCCCCCCCCCCCCCCCCCCCCCCCCCCCCCCCCCCCCCCCCCCCCCCCCCCCCCCCCCCCCCCCCCCCAGAACCGTATTAAAAATACAAAACGGACTGGCGACTCCATCAGCGAAATAACCAAATGGAAAGACAGACAGCCCTCTAAACAGGTACACACAATGATGACACCTGACAGGACAAGGTTAGAGAAATGGCTTCATCCTAGGGAGGGGGGGTTAAATCACAGACCTGTGTGGAACACCACTGTGCTCTTCTTGAATCCCGACAGCAGCTGCATGCTTCTGAGCAAGCCCTTAGCCGTTAGCTTCACGCGGATGTCTGACAGGGAGCACTTTGGGGACCACAGCATCGCTTGGAGCAGGCAGAGGCAGAACCCCTCTCCTCTGGCCCACCAAAAGATTAAAAAAAATTTTATAAAGCCACCAGGAAAAACAAGCCCTTGGTTCTACCACATGCCAAAGCTTCGTCAGCCCACCGTGAGACAGGCACCGCCTCCGTTTGACATGGAGAGGGAAAACCGGGAGCAATAAAGACAGAGGCAGCCACAACAGTAAAAATCAGATAGGGGGGGAAAAAAAAAATAAAAATTCACTACAGTAAACAGCGGTAAAATAGCTACGATAGGAATGGTGACAGGGGTGACGTCTTCATGCTCCGCCTGCGCTTGGCGATCAGTGCAATGCCTCGTATACGCCTCCCGCACACTCTCACCAACAGACAAAGCTCTCACACACACGCCACACGAGTCATCAGAGGAGGGGACTGAGGGGACGATGCGTGGGAGGAGTCAGCGCACAGAGCCAGGCTTCAGTGTCCTCACACATCTGCAGGCTGAAAACAGAGTGGGGGGGCATCCATCTAGCCTTTCCGCTACAAACCCACTGCACAAGACTGAGAGGCTCTACAACCAAGTCCTGCTTCAGTCTGAACACTGCCATTGTCTGAGGGCCAACAGCTGCTGAGACTTTAAGCTGACATCACCCCACAGAATGCTCCAACAGCAAGAATCAGGGGCATTGAAAAAATATATATAAAATCGAGAAGAGATTTGTGTAGAACAGAATCTTGTATGAAAAGAGCAGGGGAGTGAAACGGCACAGACCTTTGAAACAGACTGTAGGCAACCCAGTGCCCTCCGCTGAGATGGTATTTTAAATGACATGATGCCATTACTTCCTACCATAGTTTTGCCCAGGACTACAAGGAACAGACTCCACAGCCCAACATTTCACCAGAACCAGAAGAGAAGAATCAAACTGCTCAGCCAAAATGAGGCTGTCCCCAGGGCACTGCTGACAGGTCCTGTATAAAACGGCTCCCTATTCAGTCATGCTGTAAACCTCCAACCTAAACAAGAACGTGACCTTGCACATAAACGTAATACGGCCACTGTCATGACTGACATGAACACACTAACAATAACGATGTTCTCCATCACTACATTTTCTGATAAGGTTAACTCTGGCATGTGGACAGTCCACCCCCCCACACACACTGGCATTCAGCAGCACTCCTTACCAAGCAGCGAAGCTGATGAGCGCTGACCTCTTCCCAGGCTTGTCTTTTGTAGAGGGCTTGATATAGGCTTTGGAGGAAGGGCACTGGCACCTGTAGTGCTTCGGCATCCTAGAGCCAAGGGGGTGGGGGAAGAAAGCCATGGGCACACTGTAGTCTGAAAATTGAGTCATGCAGAAAAGCAATGCAGACAAAGAGGACAGGAACACACCTGTAGCCACACTCCTCCCAGGGAGAGATTTGGGGTTGTGGGGCTTTGATGCAGACTTGACGACTGGGGTTCCCCTGGTGACAGTGGGGCGGGGAGACTGGCCAACAGCTACAGTTGGTGGTGCACCTGAGGACCAAAAATTTTTTATAAGTGATGCATTTCACAGGCCAATTAAAGAATTAACAATCCTGATGCACCTTTCACACAAGTGGTCACTCCAATTAGTATGCAAGCATTCAACACTTTCTACATATTAACCTAGAATTGATTTAATCTTAATCTTGATGTTAAACAAAACTAAGATTCTAACCAAGTGTAAAACACAAAGCCAGCCCCCAATATGACCAACATTCCACTCAGGGCCACTGGACACTTTTTGGTAGTTGCCAATGTTAATAGTCAAGTCTCCACAGAGCTACTAGTTGTCATTACATACACCAAGGCCACTAGCTGTGGCTTCCTCTGCCCTGTCTGAATGGTTAAAGGTAGGCCCATATGCCTTATGTTCTTTGGTTGCCTGAGATGCCTCCTCTGATCTCATATTTACAAAGATCTCTATCAGCCCATGTCTTCTGCACTGGGACTCAGAATTGGCAGTGGACTCCCTAGGAGTCCAGGCTCACCTGGCATCTGAGATTGCACTGGTAAACAATCCCCAACCTAAGTACCCTCACACAGCCTGTCGTTCTGACAGTCATGTGCTCCAGCAGGTTCCTGCTCCTAAAACAACAAGGCCAGATACACAGCAGCACATTCTGGGAACATACTTCTGCACAGCGGGATCCTACATTTTCCAGTGAGGAAAGTCAGAGGAAAGAGCACAAAACTACAGGATACCACCAGCAAGAAAGTCAGGAACATGAGGCCACATGGGCTACCCATGGTTAGGTTGGAGGGCAGGGTGGAGTTCTCTGACTTGCAAGTAAAGAAGTTGTCAGTGGAGGTACAGCTCCAGACCTTGAGCAGTGATTAGTAGAGGTTTGAGCATGCAGGCTTCAATCAAGCAACAAGTCCCTTCCACATATAGCAACCAAATGGAATGGCTCCATATTCGTTGCGCACAACCAACAGCCCCCTTTCAGTTGCAGATCTGGGAAAGTTGCAAACCAGCCAATCGAAAAAGTTTCAATATAAACCACTTGGGGGTACAAAGATCTATTGTATGGTTAGAATTCTTGAAGGAAGAACCTAGAACCAGAACTCTGACCACAACCATAGCAACAAGAAAAAAAAAAATCCATCACTGTACTTCAACAAAGGCCAATTCTCACAAAGTTCAGTGTCTCAGTCTAAGTCAAAAGGGCTGTTTACGGAAATACTTCAACACAACCCTTTATTTCAGCTGGACAGAGGCAGGCTCAGACACACAAGCAGGACAAACGACAATAAGGTCCATAATTTAAAAGGACAATGCCAAACATTGCGTCAATATAGGAGCCACCACATTTATGTTAATTTCAGAGGATTTTTTTTTTGGTAAATGGAATACTGCAATAAAAGAACAAAATCCGACTTCTTGGAATTAAAGCTTTCCATCAATAAAAAAGGATGATATTTGTAAAGTTACACATTAGATTAAGGAGCTACTGATTTAAATTGATAAATAATTATGGGGGAAAGTATGAACACTACACAAAAACCAGCAGCACTAGAAACAATGTTGTAACTACAGCAATGGATGAAATGCTGACCGCACGGCTCATTTCTACCTCAAAAATTGCTGAGCTCAGACTATGTGAATTCTGGAAAGTGGGCCGTAAACTCCATGGTTCACCATGCTTTCGCCACATGTTGTAATCCAAGAACAGCATCCCCAGTATGCCACCATGAAGAACAACCACTATAGCTGTATGACTGTATGCTTACTTGGTCTGACAGAGTCAACTCCCAATCATATACCCCAAGACACTGAATAACCTAACAATGAAGACGAGTTTGCTGGTTGTACATCGTGTTCTCCCTTCCAAGTCAGTTGTGACACCAACACTGTGCTTGGCACACTAATACGAGAAAAGGTATCCTAGACAACACCGTGTTGCATTTCAACAGTAGAAACAGTCAAAAAAAAAAAAAAAACCTGTACACAAAGTCCTCATCCACCCATCCCGTTGGCTGCCACATTCGACACCATAAACCCCATCTCAAAACATTTCTTAGCGTAGATATGATATCCATCGCCTTTGACCTTGAAGCATCACCTGGATTTAGATCAGTGATGGGGGGGGGGGGGGGTTAAACCCCTTCCCCAACAACAGAAATTCCTGGCACTCAATATCTTTAACCATAGCTGTGCCGGAAGTCATGTTACTACAACAACTAATGCTAAGCCATCCTGACACATGGCGCAACTATACCATAAAGACTTACCAGGGGTAGAAGGCAAGGATCCTGCAGACTGAGTGTGATCCCCAAGGGCGCTGTGGTTGCTGGCCATGGATGTGGAGCTGGGACTTTTAGGGGGACCCTTCACAGGAAGTCTGGAGGATGAGCTGGGGCGAGCTGGCCCAGTGCCCTGATTCACAGACACTTTGGACATCAAAGTAACACTGGAGCGCTCCGTTAGCCGCATCGTGGATGCGCCTGTACCAGAGACAACAGATGACTGACAGGTTATCCAGAACACACGTGACATCTTTCAGCCTGCTGTCACAAATCAACTGGCAGAACAAACACTGGATAGTAGGTAGGATGCACAAGCTTCAATACACAGAATACAATGACTTAACTGATGGGAATTGGACTAATATCACATCATGCATTCACAGCTTGGGGGGGAAACCCACCCATAAAACTTGAAGACGGAAAATCAATCTCACATGGATGCTGTCATTGGGACCTTGCGCAAGACCTGGAAACCGAGGCATGTTTGCACATGGCTGTGCTTTTACAAAAATATTAACCACTTACAGTGCTTTCAATAGAGGTGTTTGCCAAAGTAACTACAGCAATCAGAAGCTTTGCAACAGGGGGCTAGGCAATAGGAAGGCTATGATAATGCTTTTTAAGGCTGGTACCAATCAGACGTCTTGTAATCATTAGGATCGACAGACATCCATGTCCATAGATTTTGGACCTCTATAAAGGAAAAAAAAAAAAAAAAGAAAAAAAAAATCATTACATAAAAGTTCTTTGTACATGTGAAAGTCAAGCCATTTGGGAAAGAATTTCCCATAGCATTTTTCAGTATGGCAGAAATAAAAAGGCTCCCGTGGTCTAAGAATAAAGTACAGAGGGCTCCTGACCTTACCATTGACATTTAACATGCAACTTGCAAAAACATGAAGGGGGGAGGGAAAAAAAAATGTTTAGTTCAGTGTAGGACCTGCTAGTGTGCATGTGCTTAAATTCTTACAGTTCAAATTTTCAAGTGCAAATATTACTGTCGTATTTTTGTACTTCTGTGTATGCCATTGATGAAATGAGATATACAGTAAGCCTATATGATGAAGCAACTTTAACAATATAAAAATTTACACTGCATGTTCCTGTGCTCAACGTCCCAGAGCACAACACAGCAATTCAGAAGTGTTGACATCTGTGCAGGCGTGTACACAGAGCATCTGTAATAATGGCACGTTTTATAAAGCGAATATGAAAAAGTTTAGGGGGAAAAAAAAAAAAAAAAAAAAAAAACAAAAAAAACACAAAACCATGTTTAGAAGGGAAACCACCTTAGCAAAAAATAAAATTTGGAACCAACTGACAGAGCAGACATTCGATTTGTGCTTAGCAGGACCTCCCCCAGCACTAATCCCTCTAATCACTGCTGGGCTGGAGCTAATCCTACCAAACACCACCCTGCTCTCACACCGCACCAGATTTTGGGAAATTCTTCACAGCAGGAGGGCCCACACACACACACACACACACACACACCTTCACAGCGCCCTTCCCCTCTACCACCCCCTCTTCCTTACCCACTACCACAGCTGGCTTCCCATCAGAGGAAACACCCCCATCCATATCTGCAGAACAGAATGGTGTAGGTGAACATGTGCCTAAATACACACCGTGTTGTGCAAAGGAGAAGGAGTTCTACAATACAAACATGTACCCATGGCAACGCTTCCTCTAGGGTTCTTTGGAGTCAGTGACACTAGCATTGCTCATCAGCAACAGGAAGGCTGCTATACAGTGATTAGACCCCTACACGCTTTTGCCCCCTAGTGGCATATTTTCAATAGTGCCTTGCTTCTGTCAGTTACTGATTTCTGCTCACATGTATGAGTCAAGCATGAGCAAACATGACATGCATGGAATGTTTGAAAATGTTCAATTGAATTGGCATAATGCAAAACTCAAAAGGAAGACTAGGAGGCATAAGTCACACAAGATTAAAAACAACTGCAAGCTTTTTGCAAACAGTGGCTGGTTTAGTCAGCTTTCTGTCTGTTCCTCTGTAAAAGGAAGGAAACAAGCATGCAATTGTAGGAGGATTTGCCTTGTGGAACACGATAGCCGCCTTTCTCGTCTTCTGTCCCCTCCACCCCCTCAATGGAAAAACCAAGGGCTGACAATTAGGAAGGAGGAGTGGTTAGGGTTACAGGCCACAACCCAGGCTGGAGCCAGCCTAGTGCAGGCAGGGATAAAGGAGCCCAGTGTTTTAACCCCTCAGACGCTGAACTGCCAAGTCTCCAGCTTTCAGCTTCCAGAAAACAAGTGCGTCTTTGTACAATGGTAACAACTGGAGACAAAACAGCTCAAGGAAACTTTCTGAAAGTGATTTAAAAAAAAAAAAACTAAAAGAAGGGCAAACAAAAGCAAAGTCATTTCTTACCGTTTTGTACAGGAACTGTCAGAACGGAGCATGGGAATGTACAAGCAGTTTCCACCATGGTTAGCTGGAACAGGTCTTACATAACTCTGCTCCTCTTGCAGCCACTTGGGCTGAGGCGCCTAGAGGAACGCTGGCGGCAACCGCTGTAACGGCACGCCTGTTGTCTACGTAGATCACGCCTGGCACTCGTCTGTAAGCGCACACTCTCGTGTGTGCGCAACTTGTAACGCGATGCCTGCCGCTTCGTTTCTGTGTGAACACGTACGCGTGTGTATCCGGCTTGTAACCCGATGCCAGTCTGCCTGTCGATCTTCATGCTAAGGGGAGAGCTGCTGGACAGCAGATTCCAGTACAGGCTCACTGGTGGGGGTGTGGAATGTTGAAGCCATTCTCCCCCCTCCCCACCCCTTCCCTATAACGCAACACAGCATGGGCTGCTTTCCTTCCTTCGCTGATCACGCATGCGCATAGTTTTAAATGCGTATGGAAATAAATCTGAAGAGCCCAGAGCCACAAACTAGATTGCAGTAATGAGGACATTCTAAACACAGAAGGAACTGTGGGATGTACAGGAATGAAAAGGAAGAGAACCAGGAGCATAAGGAGAAGCAGCAAAACAAACACTCACCCGAGGGCAGCTGCGGCTTCCCCATTGGGGTGCGAGACCCCAATGCTGTGCTTTGGCTGTTTCTGGCTGCGAGTGACCTGGCCATGGGAGGAGAGGGTTGAGAGAGCTGGAAGCTCCTAGCCAAAGTGTCCCTCGCCAAACTGGGGGATGGCCGCTGCCTGCTGAGGAGCCCCTCTCCAGATGTCGTCTGCAGGAGGAACCCAGTATTATGAAGCAGGAGCCAGACAGCAGTGAAAGCCATGCCCCAAGGACCCAGAGAACAGGAGGAAAAGCCTGCCACACTCCCCCACCCACCCACAGAAATTCCCAAGAACGCTGTTCAATCCCCACCTTCACATATGCAGAGCGGTCTCAGGCAGTTAAGTATTAGACAAGCAGTTTTACTGCTGTGTGCGCGCGCACGTGCACTCATTTTCTGTCCCCTCACTGCAGTTTGATTCACATCCTAGGCATTTCAGATCAGTGCAGCCACAAAAAATTTGCTACCCTTCAACCTGGCCAGTTGACAATGCAGAAACAGAACGAGTCAGTGCTGGCATAATTACACAAAGCCTGTCCATTCCCATTTTGCCATTTCCAGTTAGGGTTGAGAAGACAGACACTGGAGAATGAAAAAAAGCATCATATAGCTTACTGAAGTGCTATGATCCGGACTTCCTGTTCCATCCTTGGCGCCCGGTCCACTGGCCTGCTCAACTTCCCTGTGTATGCTCTTACACTGGACCTTCTGCTTGGAGGGCTTATCACTAGCTGTGGCATCTCTCTTTGTCTTCAAGGCAGGAGGTTCATCTTGTACACCTCTGGGCTCCACAGGGAATGTACCACTCAGACTTGAGGATGACAGGCGCCTTTTACCTCGGTCAGGTCCACCGGTTCTCCTTTGGCAGGCTGTTGGCGTGCTGGGAGAGTTCTTCTTAAGCCCTGCTGTTATAGTCTTTCCTTGGGTGGAGCTGGCAGGCTTGTGTGCAGTTTTGAGCTTTACACCCTTGTGATCAGACTGTTTGGGAAGACTCTTGGACTCTGCTCTGTCTATTCTGCCTATCACAGCCACCTTGGCACCACAGGGCAGCTTCATCGGTGTCACACGTTGCCACAGTCTTGTGCTCACAGCTGGGCTCTCAGGTGCTTTTCTACACACCTGGGATGGTGACTCAGAGGAAGAGGGGATGCAGAAGGTCTTGTTGCTCGAGCTCTGGACTGGAGTGGAGGTTTGAGCATTACAACTCGAGTCAGAGTCTTCAGAACCAAGTACTATGAAGGTCTGGCCAAGAGTACAGTGGCCACTGCCACCAAGTGCTGGGGACCCACCAAAGCCAGGAGCACTGGCAGGCATACAGACACCCTCTGCATAGCCTTCTTGCATTGCACAAGGCATTTCAACAGGGCATTCTTGCACAAACGACAAACGCCCTTTTTGCTGGAGCACCTCCTCATCCTGACAGTTTACGGTCTTCTGCAGAAGCCCCTCACAGACATCGGGCAGAGCCCCGGAAGACACAGCAGCCTCTGGGGCACTAGCTGAGGAGCCAAGGGATTGTCCAAGCAGGGAAATGCTAAGCTGCTTGTCCGAATCATTCAGGCCAAGGCTGCTTCTCCGCATCACCATGTCACTGGAGCCCACTGATGTTGCAGAGGAGCTTTGATCACATGCGTTAGCTGGCATTTCCTCTCCCTCATTCCGGGCACTGTCTACTGAGCAGTCAGACATTCCACCAAATTCAAGAGACTTGTTACGGTTTTCATCACAACAATCGAGGTCATTGCTCAAGAAGGGCACGTTGCAATTCCATATTATGTCTTTACATTGAAGAACTGTTTCAGTCACTTTGCTACATGGTTTATTAGGTGCCCCAGTATGAAAGTCTTGGGTGGAAAGCAAACTGGTATCAGCCTCAGCCTCACCCTCACCACACTCAGGCATCTCTGAATCCAGTGGGCTGGAAGAGTTGCCATCACTTAGACTGCTGATGCTCCTCATAGAATCTGACTCCTCACATGGGATGGCATTGCAGTGTGGGTCACCAGACAGCAAAGGGAGGTGCATACCAGGGTTTAGAACCCCACTGCTCATACTGTCACCATAGTTATAGTCGCACATCTTTTTGGTCTTATGTGTTCTAGCACCTGCTGATGCTCATATCCCAAAGTTTACCATGAAACCAGGTAGGTGATAGACACTTCTGAATGTCCCACACCCGCAGCTGGCTATTCTGGCTCATATATCCATGTAGCTGTCTTCAGGATTGGCTCCAATCCTATTCAAAGCTATCTGCAGAGACAAAGAGACAGAGAGAGCATATATAAATACATGTATTTAGAAGAAACGCCCATCATGAATGAAAATCAATATAATATTAATCCATAACTGCATCTTTCATGTGGAAAATAAAGACATCCATTTAAGTTCTCCTAATGCTTCTACAAAGACTGTCAGCCAATGGCTGGAAATAAAGACCTTCCATCAGCTCAAATAATTTAATTTGTTTAAGCTTCTGTTGATCTCTATTAGTAAACCAAAAAACTGTCAGAATGAAATACTGAAAAATACAGCAACATGGCAATACACGCATAGGCCTACATGATACAATGCTCAAGTACAAAGTGGCTTTAAAGTAAAGACTGCTGCCCTCCAGTGGTAGCTGCAGATAGAAATTAAGGTCAAGATTTAAATTTGAGTGTAGCGCACACACAAAAAACTAATTCAAACCAGTACCTTTATAAAAATAAACATTGCCAACTGACCAACTCCATCACAGCAAATACAGAGTTTTTGCAACAGAACTGACTGGACAAATACTAGTCTATTTAATACATGTCTAGTCACTGGGTATATTCTGATACGGCTCAGTGTCAGACAAATCAAGTCTTCTTTTGTAAGTTCACTTTTAAATATAGTGGATACTCCATCCACAAGTGTGAAGTACAGTGGCTACTAGCCAATGAAGTGCAGTATTCAAGTCCAACTTGCTCAGAACAGCACATTCTATAGGACAGAAAGGTCTTACAGATCAACCTTGATCAATATTCAGGCAGTTTCTGCTCTACTGGCTGTAGACAACAGAACATACACTGGCCAGGCTACAAATCGGAGCAGTAGTAGTCACTTTACTGTAAAGTCAATGATTTCCTGAGCGGTTTCCGCCTCAGGCAAACAATTCTTTGATTGCTAAAAACATGGCACAGAAAGGCCTCATGCTGCACTTCCAAGTGTGCTAACTCCACACCAAAATGGGATGATCAGCCCTTTAAGTAAACACCAACCATGACCAATATGTTCCCGACGTGAGAATAGCCAGGCAGGGAGCACAGGTGTGCATGCACACAGTTATACCAGGTTGTTCAAGTGCTGTGAACAGCAAAGTGCATGACACCTGCACCTGGACTAGGTGCCCAAACAGAATGGGTGACTGGGACCCCTGGGTGTCATGCAAACAAACAAGGTTGAGGGTGTCGAACTGCCGCTAAGCAGCCTTAGCATTTGCTGCAAGAGGATGATTCAGCACATTGCCACCCAAATGATAAAGGACAGCTGGCTACATTCCCAACGTCCCAAAGCACCAAGGTATCCAGTTTCTGGCCAAGTCAATGCACTCCACGGCCCTGTGATACCCTGCTGAATTGATAATGTGCCTTGTATGCAGCAGCAAAGTCCATCAAAAATGCAATAGGTGTTACCAAGCAAAGGAGGAGGAAAGATGATTCTATCCATCCTAGGGAAGGCAGCTGAACCCCAAGTTGTAACACGCACCTACAAAAATCCATGTTTTAACATGTAAAACTGCAAGAAATAAAATGACATGCTGGATGGCCAAGCACTGCACTAACAGAGGTCTGGCAGCAACACTATGGACAGTATGCCAAGGAAATTTCCCCAGAGTGAAAAGGCACTGGTCATACCTCAAGCATTGCCATAGTCAGGTTGTCCATATGTCCAAATCATGCCCCAAGTCACAAAACGTGTGTAGGTTGTCAGCACCTGGCGTGTCATCATCAGGTCAGCGTGGTTAAACACACAAAACTAACCACAGTACTGCTGCTTTGCACTGTACAGGGAGGCAGTCGTTGTGCTACAGGGTAGCATTCTAGCAGCACTGGAAAGCAAGACATTCAGTCCTGAGAGGTCTGAGAGTAAAGTTACGTCTGCTCTTGTAACGGTCACTCCATCTATCCATGCTCTGTGCCCCTTCGCCCCTAGGGCGGTGTGATGAGGACAAGTTACTCTCATGGGAGGGCAAGGGGGGGGGGGGGTAAGATAAACAGCACAGAACATTCCTTTTCTAAAGGAGGGAGGAAAAAGGTCCAAAGGCAAGGTAGTCTCTACAGCCAATAACTTACAGGATGTCACTAGCTAGGCACCTTCTCGTTCCAGCACATCTAAACAGTCAGACAGCAAGGTTCAAAAACGGTCCTTAAAAAAAAGTCAGTAAAATACACCAAGATATAAAAAAAAGCTAGATCCTTTACTTCAGATCCTCTTCCTCCTCCAGCCCATAATAAAGTGACTGTCGATCATACAGCCAACCATTTCATCACATTAAAAGTTAGTAGGTGTTTGCTCTCCCCCTTCCCCTGTGAAGGCCAATCTTTGTCGTCACTTATGGGCAGAATCCCAGAATAAACCATTGACAAAAACCCACATCATAAAAGGTAACGTCACAAAACATGTCTCATTTCATAATAGTTTTTTGAGCTGTGCTTAAAGTACATCCGGTTAGTACTCCATGAAGGTTAAATCAGAGTCATTGTGCAAATCTTATGCATTGGACTCTTAAGGGTTACTGAACACCTGACAACCCAACCACTACCTACCACAATTTCTTCTATTTCCATCGCAGAGGGCTTTATTTGGAAGTGCCACAATAACTCAAGCTAGTCATGCACTGTAAACATTTTTACATACAGCGTAGCTGGAAAACCTGAGACAAATCATACTCCAGGAATTTACCACAATGTCTAAATATTAATAGTACAGGACCAACAGCAACCTCCTTTAAATTGTACACCAAACATGCAGGCAGAGGAAAAACAGGGCACAGGCTAAACTATAAACATACACACCATAGAAGAAAATCAACTCTTTACATTACAACCAAACACAACCATGTTATAAGGATGGGTGGTGGTGGAAATGCCAATTCTGTCAGACAAGGAAGTACTGTGTTAACATGTAAGCAATGGCAGAGCAGTCCTTATAGTCAGCTACACTAATGCTTGGCAATACGCTTTAGTGTTTCTCCACTCCCAGTAAAAGCGTTTCAGGCAAACACACTTTCCTGACTACAATAAACAGAACTTTGGTACCCTCTGTTCAGAAAAATACATCCGTGTACTTTGACCCACCAACCCACCATTAAGTACTACATCTTATAGTGTACATATTCCCATGTGTCTGCAGTCAGCAGACATGATGTATACAGTACAATAAATTAAACACAGATGTGGCACACGATACATACAATATGAGTAATGTTATTTACTATGACTAAGTAAAATATCTGTCTTGAATTAAGTTACAAGTCTTACATTTTAGGAAACCTACTAGCAATCAACTTTGACGTACTGGAAGCGAGTCAGAAACAAAAGCAAATCCAGCTACAAAAGTAGCAGCAAATACCACCCTCCCCTTCAAAAACTGTCAGAAATACTCTACCCCCATCAATTAAAGGGTCCAGTCAAAAGTCTTGTTCATTCAGCAGTGGTTTGCTTGCCTCTCCACTGCAATCAAGATGAAATGCCGGTCCCTATTCCATCTCCCCTTGTTCCAAGCCTCTGCGGCAGACAGCCTGTTGGGTCAGCACCGCGTGCTCACTTGGCACCAGCTCCAAGGAGCTGAGCTCAGTCTGCACCAGCCGTAATTCTCTGTTCAGAGTGCTGGGTCACAACGCTTGAGAGATCTTAGTAAATACAGACGTGATTTGGACTAAGAAATTCTTAGGCAAACAGCAAGTTAACCATGCTGCAAAGCAGGCTACTTAGAACTATCCAAAACAGCAAAAAAAAAAAAAACCCTCATGTAAATGTCAGTTAGAAAATTTCCCACATACACACACCAGATTATAGCACACAAGTGAGATACACCTGCTACAGCAAAACATGAGTAACAATGTATCTTAGCAAGTCTAGCCACATATAAAAAGTACACAACTCCAAAAACCCAACACCTTCTGAGGACCCCACCCACACACACACACACACACACACACACACACACACACACACACACACACACACACCTGGAAAGAATATAAAGACTCACAATTTGGTGTGTACGCGGTTTTTGTAAGGAATGACAAGACACTGCGTACATAAAACTCTGTGCATATGACCTATCCAAGCAGACCTTAGAGCATTCTTCCTTCAAGCAGATAACTCTCCCCACAGTGCAGTAATGACAGTCCAAGGTCCAACATAATCCAGCGTACTGCACTAACTGTCAGGCCAGAGAAAACAAACTGTCACCTTATCCAAGCCACCCCCATCTAATGGGAGTGGCCTGTCAAAAGACATCAGCATTCATTGTTACCAAGCAGCCAAACTATACACCTCCCCTCTCTTTTCACTAACAAGACAGCAGTACTACAAGCATTTCAGCTTTGGCTGGAAAATGGCCTAGACAGACAAAAAAGAATGAGTAAAAAAAAAAAAAAAAAAATCATTCTGCATCTCCTAGAACATATGATAAATTTATTAGGAAAATAAAAGCAATCTGTTTCCATGGAATAACGCAGCAACAACTCATCTCTTAGAACCAGAACCTAACACCATCCTTTCATGTGCTAATTCAGAGACATTATCTTGGCTTTCAGTTTCAGTAACCTAGAGAACAGGACAGGAGCCAAACATGGAACACCATCTCACATAAAGTCCACCCCTTAATAAAAACCCAGGGTGACCACTCTCACCAGGCATCAAGTATCAGATTAAGTATTAAACTCATGTATTAAATTTATGAAAATTCCACCTGATACCCTCACATTTTAGCAACTACTTCTGAAGGAATACAAGTGTTTCGCATGAAGGCTGTCTGCATGTTTAGTTGCAGTCCATTCTGTGACTCCAAGGTTACAGTCACCAGAACAAACCATTACTTACAACCTCAGCACCACAACAGGAGCAGCAACTCCAATAAGCCTTGATCTGGTGCCTAGACTAAGACCAATTAAAATTTTTAGCCTTGGATACCCATTGTCTTGCTACACAAGTGCTCACACACTTCCTGGAGTTAAACCACTTCATCTTAGAGCTATAATCATGGACAGGGGGTGAGGGGGGGGAACCCTAAAAGATAATTGCAATCGCTTTGCAAAGGACCATAACTTTGTATTTTGCCAAACTCAGTTTACACTGGCCAAAAAGTTCACATCTCCTGCACCCATAAATGACATTGTTAAACTATGCTCATTGGCATGTAGGTTTTTATTGACATACTATGCTCTTCTAGGGAGTCAATCTGTTTTACCCAAGGTAGAAGTGGAAAAAAACATTTAAGATGATCCCAGGTCAGATGATGGCACATAGTGATCCTTTGGCAATCTAAACATGAATACTGGTCACTGGTTTTGTCAGGGAAGCATTCCTGAACCACAATACTGGAGACCAGAATGTCAGATAGGTTCAGTTTCTGAACCTGTTTCACAAAGTATACTTCAAACTTTAGTGGGGGAAAACTATAGTACACTGATGTGTAGGGTGACTGCAACAAGAAAATCTTTAAGGGTGCTTTTCCACTGGCAAAGCCATGCTATAGGTTTTTGCACCCTCAGCCCTATGCAACACCTTATGGAGCCATACTGGGCTCAATGGAAAAGTAACTCATAACGTAGCATGAGGACACGTGCTCTGTTAAGATGATACAACTGTGCCAGAGGAAATGGCATAACATGAGGCACAGGAGAAGGGGCACGTTGTTGATCTTGGGGGTGAAGTGCATTCTGGAATACTGAATAATCTAAATAACCTATAGAGACATGAAGCAGACAGCCATGTGACATCACATAGATTGACAGTGTAAAATATTAGATTGGTCAACCACATCCTCCCCCACCGCCCCAACTAAAAGCCAATACTATCAAAGAGATCCATGCAATTTATGCGACCAGCATGGTTACAGTATTACTTCAGTGATTCCACTGCAAAGACAGGCCTGGGCTGAGACTGGTGCCAAGAATATGCTAGGTTATCATAGCATATTATCATATCTTAAGTCAAACTGAAGCACACAATGAACAATTATAGGCAGTTTCGCTGACATGGCCACCACCAAGGTTGTCATGGTAATGAAGGCCCATGAGGATTTCTGAAAAGGAACCACATTCCCAATCACAGCATTGTCAGGTACACCATATCCTGAATAAGCCTCCTCCAGCCTCTGGAGCACAAAAAAGCCACTTTGCTGTTACTTCTGCACTCTCTGTCTTCTTCTAACAAAAGACCAACTGTTTCTCCATTACAAAAACTGTGTCATGATCAAACACACAACTACATCTAGAATCACACTCAAAGTTTACAGCACAAGGGACACGTAATCTCACACCTCGCTGACTAGATTTCAGTACCAAAACCATTGGTGGATCATGTTTCTGCAGTCGCAGTTCACCACCAAACACCCAAGCTGAATTTTTTTCGCAGGCGCTTCTATTTAAAACAAAGATGGTCCCAACTAACTTCAACTGAAACTATGTGAGGACCACAGACAAGAGCGTGTAATTGAACTTGTCCTGGGATTATGCCCCATGACCTGCACTCTACACGCTGCCCTTTTCACCTAACTACATGCATTGGATGCCGGACACGCCAATCCAAAAATAGATCCAAGCAGATAAACATGCAGTAGACCAGGCATGGAGAAAGTGTAACCAAGCCCAGAAAACTGCATGTGATGCACACACCTGCAGTGCTCACAAGGCCCACATCAAAAGTCTTGTTTGCATTCACACTTTGAAATAAATACAAATAACAGTTTCTTATGGAAAAATTAAACTGTACTGGGAAATGTAAAAAAAGACATGCAAATCATTTTCCTGGTACATACAAGTGGTCTTTACGCTCTAGTGAACAGAAGAAGCACTACACCCATAAACCAGCCAGCAGCAAACAGGCAGGAAGGACTGCCCAGTATTGCTAAGGCACACACATGTATGGAATAATCATTACCCATGAGATCATTTCTTAAAGGAGCTCAGAGGCTAATTCTGCTGCAATGTAAATATACCAGCTCGGCTTTCCACAGGATGGTTTAACAGGTCATTAACATAGCTTGTAGAGAATAAAGCCCATGAAGACAAGAGATCACAGACACATAGATCCAAACTGGAAAACAGCCTGGAAGCTCCATCATCTTCCTCTTGACCACAACTGTAGTCAGTATACCTCTTTTCAAGGTGCAAGTTACCAACTCATATTTAAACTTGTGTGCTCTAAACATTTTCACAAATTCTCTTCCTTACACAAGCTTGTTGTTTAAAAGAAATGTATTGAAGCACACGAGCTGTTGCATTTCAGATAGAGCCAGGAAATTAATATATCTGCCATTTATATGTTCAGTAGATGTATATAAATAGTCATGTAAAGATAAGCAACCATGTGTTGGTTATTACAAAAAGGCAATGTTTTACAAAGCCAAACATCTGCATTTCCTTTTCAAACAAAAAGCCATTAAAACCCTTTTATTTAGGCTTAACTGAGCTAATCATCCAGAGTCCCCACTGTCCACATACGTATTAATGATGTTATGAAATGGCTGTTCCTCACTACTGAAGCACAGAATACCAGAGGCAGTAGTATTATGGCAAAATTGGAAGAAATTTACCTCAGACATTCAAAGATGTGATAATCCAAGACTACAGCTACACCAAGTCCACTAATTAAGGTATCCCTGAGTGTTGGAGCGACACAAAACTGGCCAAGGGCCCGTTTCTGAGCATGACACAGAACAATACAAAGTAACTTTGAAACTGTATCCAAAAGCAGGAATTAAAGCCCTACCAGTATACTGTTTAATATATTTCAACAATGTTTGAAAGGAAATTAGCAGTAGGTGCGGCGTAGAAATCACTGCTGATGCCAAGTGAAACGAGTTATAAACCACATCTCAACTCAATGGCTGTTGCTTTGGCAGATTTATCACTTTCAGAAAAATGCAAAATGGCCAAATTGGCAGACATGGTTTCAGTCAGCAGCATATTCAGTACTCCTGCAACTGCTTTAATGTCTGAGGTTACGACAAACAGAAACATCTTTTAGCCACACTGAAGGCCTGCCCATGAAAACACAGACACGTTAATACACATATAGAAGGGTGCCATACCAAATCCCATTCACAGCCTGGGAGACACAGCTCTGTAGACATTGCGTAACTGACAGTTGTGCCCCAACACTGCATCATTTCATCAGCAAAATGGCAGCTGGCAAAATCTTGAAGCCCATAACCTAAAACATTTCTCCCCTTGAGGTGTAGCAAAACCCTAACTTTGCGCTAACTGACAAGGTTGAGAACGTTTAATTTGCACACATGAACACAAAACACTTAAAAAATGTACCAAAATCCTTATTATACTCTGTACATTAAAGTATTCAGTTCATATTAGGGCAACACAACAAACGATGTAAACGACTTTTAACACAACTTTAAAAATGCTTAGAGAACCGCACCAAAAACCCCACCAGTCTGGAAGACTACCGGTACGGGTTATTCATCTGTAATTTTCAGAGACAATAGATGGTGCAGTAACTCGGACGGGAGACCACAGACGGCACTGCTTCTTTCAATTATTAATTTATCATTTAACATAAGAAATAATGGCGTTTAATCCCAAAATCATCTATAGATCATTACCAACCCTTAAATGTGATTATTCCCATAAATGGCTAATTGGTGGCAGGAAATACTAAATTTTCTCAGAAAAGCAGTACAAAATGTATTAAACTTAAAAGCCCAGAATTAACTGTGCGATGAGAGTAATAATGCAATAAAAGAGACCACTAGAAAAAGTCGAAGCAGTTAGGAAAACAATCGCTTTCGAATGGGAAAAAAGGTTTACCTAGTCTACGCATTAACAAACAAGACAGTGTCAGGGATTAGAGCTTTCTTACAAAGAGGAGCGCCAATGGAAATATGCCAAATCGATGCTGTAGTTTCATTATAAAGCTAGTATTTCATTATAAAGCTGCAAGAAAAGCAGCGACGCAAGCCAATTGTTCTTCGTGCAGCATTAGGTTAATTAAAATGGTAACTCGTAGGCGGTCCAGCACTGACTAATTTATCAAGGTTACTCTTCTGATGTGACCTTTAGCTGCAGGAATTCAGCGCGAAATGCTTAATAAGACACGCAACTATTGAGAACGACCCGTTAATGCACTGCAAGCGATCGCTCCGTCACACATCTTATTCTTCATGCCCGTACGTGCAAGTCCGCTTATGGCTTTAACTTCAAACGCTGAAAAATATTAACGCATTGCGCAACACAAAGTTGAACGACCGCATCATGCATTATATTTAATCAAATCTGGAAACGGTATGGAAGAACTACGCTACAAAAGACGCTGATCAATTAGTCTTGATCTTAAAGTTCACTTACTTATTTCGACTTGGTTGTATGTCTGATTTTTTTTTTTCCACTCACCACCTAGACATTTTCGTAGCAAGTTGAACTGGTGAACTTCGTCCTGCAGCAATTTCTATCGGAACGGACTATTAGCACCCAGAAAACGAACCCGCAGATGCGCTACAGCCTGTGAACCATTTTGTTACTTTTCCCCTTTAGGTTGTCCCTCGCATCTTTGTTACTTACTGGAGTGTGCTCGTACAGCGGGCAAAACAACCGAACAAGCTCAATCCGAGCGCTTTTATACCTGTCTAACGTCATTCACAATTCACAAGTGCTCCAATTTACCATTCTTTCTATGGACGTTAAAACTTAAAACGGAATTTTCTGAGGTTTTTTTTTTAAATCATAATTGTGTTGTTTTAAAATAGTTTAGAATATTGTTCCTAGAAAGTATTTAATAATTGATTATGCAAAGCAGCGCGTCGTCTTAAAATGTAAGACCTACACACTGCATAATGTAACTTACAAACATAAAACGTCAGATAACTGTAGACTGAAAGCTGTGTATGATGACCTAACACTAAGCGGGGTTTTGTTAGTTTTGACTGACTAATTGTCAGCACTGCTATGCGTCAGTTGTACATGCGGGAAAAAACGGAAACCGCCCGCGAGTGTCCCGCTGGTGTCACCATAACACCAGAAACATAACGTCTTGTCATCGTTAGGTTTCTTCATATTTAATTTCGTCCGAGGCAGCGACAGCAACACAGAGAACAATGAGGGCATTCTGTGTTCAGTGAAAAGTTCTATTGTCAAGAATACAGCATCAACCTTGTTTTTCTTTTTCTTGCTTTGTTTAAATGTGTTTATCGCATGTCCAAAAAAATGGAAAGAGTATTATAATCCCAAATCCAAGACCAGACATGTATGGCTCAGTCATACAACTGTAGATAGCATAAGCATCAGATTGTCTTTGCACTATACAAGAAATATGATGCATTTTCAACAACTGTGTAGTACACTTTTTGAGGTGTTTTGCCTTGTAATTGTTGTTTCAACCATGTCATGAATGTAATTCTTTAAGATGCAAATTTACCATTTTTATTTTTTCATTATAATTGTGATAGTGTGACTACTTTTGCAGCAGTAAGCTTTGTTTCCAGTGTCATTTAGGCTTTTTGCTGTTGCAATATAGTATTCATAAAAGGGCTTCCTGAGCTGGTAGAATTAAGTAAGTAATGCATCATTTGTTTGCCCTTGTTATTGGATCAAGAATCCCACTAACCCATTATAGGTACCAATTGCTTTTGTCTTTTTTCCCTCTATTGACTTTTCTGAGGGCCTGTCTGGCACTATCTTACATGTTAGAATTCAGGGATATTGAATTTCAACCCTCTTTCCACTGAGAGAATGAAAACAGTGGGAACATTCTTTTTAAAACAGTCCCCATCCAGTCACATTCATACTGCCAGATTTCAGCACAGAGCATCCACTTCCACTGCTCTTCTGAGGAGAGGCAGTTATGTCCCTCTTGTCAGCAGGCCAACCAACAAAAGTGATTAAAACTGCTGTGTATACCAAGACCTCTGATAGTTTATTTTTTATGTTTTCAGGAAGCATAGTAAAAGATTAGATTAGCATTCTTGTTTGGTAACACACAGCCAGACAAACACACTGCTACTTCTGACATCAGCGTAGAATCAGTTAAAACACAATTCTCTTTAACAAATCCCAAATAACTAGAATAACAAGGACAGAGACAGTACATTTGAGAATCAGTGCAGTTGCATTGTTCTCACTGGATTTGACAACTCTTCCCTTTAAAGAGGTGTACACTTTGTCTATATATATACACAGTCATGTATATTTAAGATTTGCGTGCATACTGGAGTCCTGCACTATGTGCTTAGTTTCTGCGTGTGTAATGTAGCCTCTCGTTACTGATTCCAGTCCACCTTTCAGCATGCATGGAATTTAGAACTCGCTACTCAGCCTATTTTGAAAAACAATTTACATATAAAATATCAATGGCAAACATTAACAGTCAGTAAAGTTTTGCTTGCTTTTTCATGCAATTATTTAATAAATATATTTGTGTTCATTCAATTTTATCAAAGCTCTCCATTCATCAAACAGCTTATTCTACTGTTTTAGACATTTACTATTTTAAGCCTTTGTATAGAGGATTTGGCTCTCTGTTTTGGCGTTATATAAATGTTATGCATTACAGTCACAAAGTAAATTCTAATTAGTGCAACGGGTAGTAACAGTTCAGTTATTAACAAAAAACTTGTAGTGGCACGATTGCTCAATATTTCATGTGCAATAACACCATTGTGTTGGTGTGTGAAACAGCAAATTGAATACCGCTTAATTTTAAAACGTATAAATGTAGTTTATCTGACAAACGTTGTTCAATCTGACACTTGCAAACGTATGCATGACTCCTACGTCTCATGTGGTCAAACACATTCTCTGCTTGTCAAATTTGGACTTTTGTTGTCCTAATCTTATCCCATCTATGTCAGTAACCACCATGACATGTCATTGCCTTCCTCCCATATCTAGACTTTTGAATGTATCCCTCTCGAAATACTACAACTGGCAGGAGTGCAAGTCCTGCAGTGTGGACCATAACTATAGGTGTGTGTTGATTCAAAAGCTGAAAAAATGTCCTGCAGTCATAAATCCATTTTCTGGAATGTGAGTTATGAACAGCACTGGAATAAGTAGTTTCAGGTTCTGGAAATGTACTGACATGCTTTTATTCTGAATAAAAATGAAGAAAAAAAATTAACATTAAAAACCACAGCGACGTGCACACAAAAATGTGCATACTTGAAGGAATATTATATAACAGTAGAGTAACAATATTTACCAAATACATTTGGCAGAATGATTTGCATCGATTTTGATTGAAAATAACATAAATTAGATGGCTTTTCATAACTAATATTTTGGTAACTGAATTTGCAAGCAGATTAATATTACCTTGCCAGGGCATGCGTATACAAAAAAAAAAAAAACTTTTAAGAATTTGAAAAATGTCCGTAAAATGGTTATAATACATCTGGCTCAAAATCACCAGGTCTGATCTTCATTTGCACAGATTTCATGGAGTACCACCATCCACGCCAAGTGTACCATACAATACCGTTGTCTGTAGCAGCACTGTAAGGACCCTTATAGTAGTAACCATTCAGGTTGGCAGAGTGACATCTAGAGGACAAACACAGAAACGCATATTAACGACCTCAAGAATATTTGTCGTGCAGTACGAAAACACTAAACGTCACAATAACGCCTGTAAATACAGATTATGTAAATCATAAAATTTAATCACTGCCGTTGTCCGGATAATATGCTCCCATTAAATAATCTGACCACATTAATAATATACCAGTGCTACACATAATTCTACTGCAAGTAGCACAATACACAAGATTACTGACTTGAACAGCTGCTGTTCTACCTAACAGAAAGTTTTTTCCCCACTTACACTGCTGCAGTAGAACAACCATGCTGTAAAAAAGTTTAGAATTTTAGACTGCTTTCAATAATACTGGCAGCTAAGCAGCAGCAAAAGAAAAAAAAATTGTCAGTGAATTTGAAACCTGTTAAACCACCATCCAGCCTTGTCTTCACGCGCACAGTTGCGTTCATAGCGGTCCTGGTCACGGTCGAATGTACTGAACTTCATTCCCTGATGGCTTGCCCACCACTGCACCTCAGGGTGATAGCTGCCTGCCAGGGAGTCACCTGCAGTGCCTGTGTACTCGCCAAAGTGCAGCTGGTATCCGTCCTGTGGGCAGGGGGATGGCGACTTCTGAAAAGCCTTAAAATAGCTCTTCTATACATGTTACTGTACAGCTGCACTGAGAAAATACTCAGGCAATCAGTCTTAAGGCTTTAAAATGGAAGCAATATTTGATGTGCTTTGTTGACCAGGGACTTTGTCCCAGTTTTTTTTTTTGTCCCCATAAAAAAACCACATATACCTTTCAGAAAATATACAACTACAATGACAGTCCACAGCTAGTGCAGGGGAAAGAGACTCAGAGCCTGAAATCCCATCATCCATCGGATAAACCCCGGAGCTGACAAATCAGGAGTTTTACTGCCAAGTGAATTGTTAAGTAAAGGGAGGAAAAAAAAAAAAAAAAAAAAAAAAAGAGTAAAGACTAGCCCTACCTCCTCACTGGCCACTCTGAAATTTTTGTATAAAGCAAATCGCTGATTGCCTTCAAAGTCCTCCATATCGATCCTGAGGGTGTAATCCCCTATTAAATGCAAAAAGTGTTTTACTGCGCATTAACGTTCCAGTTTGTGTTTGTGGAGGGATATTTACAACAAATCTTTGCCTAACATGCAAATCTACAAAGAATGTATGCATCTTACCATTTAATGACACTAAAAGTACTGTAAAATCAGTATTTTACACAGACTATGTTGTTTTAGAAGTGTCAGTAAGGTGTATGTTAGAGACAGATGGGAATAGGATCCTACCTTGAGATGTCAAATTATGCAGGTTTTCATTTCCCAACCAGAATTCTCCAATGGGGGACCTCAAATTCCCAAAACCTTCCTTATAGTCTGCCCATGACCTAAACAACAGGGTATTTTCTGATAAGCACTTAACCAACCTATGTCAATTTTAACATTTCATTATACATGAATAAATGGCCTTTTGTCTTGGTGAACTATGTCTCTGTTGTGGGGGGTGAAAAAGCAGTCACTGCAAAAATAATGCAAGAAAATAAATTTCCAGCACCTGTCAAAGGACTCACTGCCATCAGTTCGCCTTTGGAAGACGGTCCAGCCTCCACCATCACTCATGTCACAGTAGAGTGTTATACTTGTTGATGCCTGGAGCGGCTTAATCTTGTAGAGTCCACTCTGCCTATTCCCACCGTTGTAAACCTGAGCACAGTCTGCATGAAATGGCCTTCTTTATTGCCATTCAAATTCACACAAACTATTGTTACAGTATATTGCTGTAGTCTATATCCAAAAGCAGTAACCAGATTATCTTAAATTCATCCTGGGCCTTATGTAATTCAAAAGTGTTGGGAAACCAGTTACACATGCAGTTTCATTTCATTACCCTTTTAATGTTTGAGGACTATGAAGGCTCATTTGCAGCCTTGATTTCCCTTTGAATGAACTGTTGATCAGTGTAACTAAGCCTGTGTGGTGAATGATAATGAAATAATTGTGGCCATTTGCCAAGATGAAACAAATTTATTTACAAATATCCAAATGAGGGCAACACCTTAAACCACACCTGAGAAATGATGCTGGTTTTGAAGGAGGTATGGAAACTCAGCACCAATCCTACAAAGCTGTAATCTTTGTTGCCTTAAATCAAGCGTTGTACCATCTTGCCCAATAATTCAGGTTGGCACCCAGCACTTCTCACAACTCGAGCCCAGTTCTTGAGGATCAGGGTTTAATGCAACCCATGTAAACATCTAAAAGCCCTCCAGTATGACTGAGTCAGAACATCTCCTTACCTATATATTCCAATGGTCTTCCAACGGCAGTGTGAACATCCTTCACATTTACCGTTTCCATGTGCTGGCTGCGGAGCTGTTGCAACAGCATGTGCTGTTTGGCTAGACGTTCCTCCAGATGTCTCAGCTGCAAGCGCAGACGCATGTTGTCTTGAATGCACTCATCTGGTGTCTGGACACGCGTAACACAAACACACAACAAACAGCACAGCCATGAGTGCTAACAGGCACGTGTGGACACGCAAGGACTAGAAACATACGAAAGGCTCCTTGAACACGACCTGCACTGTACAGCGAAAGTGCAATGAACAAAAAATAAAAGCAACACCTAATGAACACAAAAAGTACAAAAAATATCGCAAACGCGCAGTCCAATTATATCGCCTACAGAAATACATATAATACGTAATTCCATTATTATAGAATTAGGATTTGTGCTATAATTACGATTACTCAAATGCAATAATTATTACGTTTTATAATGTTAACAATTACAGAGAAACTGCAAGATGAACAGAAAACAGGTTCCTTACCGAGGCACAGTTATGCGTGAAGAAAATAAAACCAAAGACGAGCCCGCTCCACAACACACTTTTTCCCATCACGGACGCAGTGATACCATGAGGTTCACTGTTAATATTTCCTTACTCGGCTTGTTAGGCCGAAGTTGTGGGATACCTACTTATTACTGCAAAAGAGAATCACAGTTAGCGGTTACCTCAGCACTTCTAGTTGAGATCTGACCTGCGGTTCAGGCTGGTAGGACTGACGCCTTGAAACCCCCTAAATCCGGTTATAATGTAACAGCTTGGTCCAGGAGTGACTCAACAAAGGAATGCTCATATGGATCTGATAAAGTGATGTCAGTAAACAAGTGGTACAGCCTAGGAACGTAGGCCATTAACGTTTAATCTTAAACAGACATAAAATAAAATTTTGATAAGCGTAATAAACGTATCAACAAGAAAGTAAATACTGTTTGTGTTAAACAGGCGTACCAGTAGACTTTTAAAAACGTGAGTCACAACATCGTAAAAAACAGCGAGATTACGCAAAAATATTGTTAAATGCATGTGGTTTGTCTCTTGTTCATTGATTTATCCAAACATATTCAGTATTACTCGCATTGACATTTCACCAAACTGGTGTTTTGATATGTAAATTACCTCTGGAGGAAAAAAAGAAAAGCATAACTCCTGATCGTCTTACAGCACAGTTTTATTTCAATATTTTTGACACAGTTGATTTTTGTACAAATTAATAACATTAATGAAGAAGGTACTCCAGTAAATGTTAATTCTGCACTCATAAACTTCACTCACAGCAAAATTCATATGTAATGAAAGTGCTTTTCGGTTCAATTTTTCTACATTCAAAATAAAAGCTGTTATTTACTATTATTAAATTGGTAAATATTAAGATATCATATACCAAACTTTCCAACCTTACGTTTAAAATCTGAATAATTTTTTTAGATTGCCTCACTACTCCTAATAACCATCCGACATCATATATAGTTCCAAGACTTAACGGCAGGTTTTGTCTATAAGCAGACACTATGGTGGATTGTTAATTTAAAACTGTTACATTTAGTTTATCAAAAGTAAAACGTAAACATACAAGTAAATAAACTGTAAAACGTAATGTAAAAGGCCGGTAACTATTGGTAACGGAGTATCTCTCCGCTGGCTTGCTTTAGCAGGAAGATGGCGGTTGAGCCAGCGATCGTCTTGTATTAGCGAGTGTATAAATTGTGTTTGCTTCTGGAATATTAAACGTTATATTTCAGAGTGGTTGCTTTTATAAATTGATATTTCAACAGTATATATATTCTCGTTTGTCTTGACAGCAGCAGTTTTATTACACAATCTGTTGTCCTGACTATTAACAGAGTTACTGAGGTAAGGTAAATTTGTGCTAATTCTGTACCGTTTTTATGTCTGTGTTTTTGTTTGGGGTTACAGCAGTTATCTATGTATTAATTGTGCAGCTCATCGCTTTCTTAGCGAAGCCACTTTGTACCAAATGCGACAAACGGTTTCGTTTGTGTCAGTGATTTGCGCGGTAACTTATTGCTTTGTTGTCCTAATTGGATACTAGGTTAGCTTCATAGCTAGTTGGGATAGTGGTGAAATTAAACAGCTGTCGCACGTTTAAACCTTAAAGATACGTATGCAGCTACACCATTCGTATACCTTTATGTGCAATTCTGATTTTGTCTGATTGTAGTTTGAGTACGAAAGTATTGTCTTGACCTACATTTGAAGTGTTGGACAGTAGGAGAGCCACCATTAACCCATCATAAGTTGTTTGCTAGCAAGCTATCTTGAAGCTCCTGGAATTTCTGATTGATTTAAGCGTCCCAGTTTAATGGTGGTGTTGTGGTCTGGTATGACTATTGGTAAATACTTAAAGCTGATTCTTTACTGAGTGCGATGTAGGCAGATTCGTTGCTAGCTTTTACAGGTATTTTGTCTTGGTCTTAACGTGCATAGGTAGCTGCAGAAGTTTGAGCTGAGAACCAGAGAATGTTACCATGGTGACGGAAACCGGGTGTAGGGAACTTTTGTGTTGTGTAAACATAAAAAAATCGAATGCCACAAAAATACATTTCTCGTTGTATTCCTCTTTCACACTGAGCAGTTTCCTAAACGACAATATGCGTACCACAATATTGACCACATCTGATATGTATTTTTTACAACTTTAGAATATTTCAGTCAGTCATTATGATAAATATTCCAGATGAGCTAACTTGCTATTTTTTTCGTACTGTGGAGCCCGTTGTTGAGGCTCAAAGTGGGTCAGCAGTTGCTGACGAAAGTGTAAATCAATATCCAAAGAGTGCTCACATTGTCCGCGCTATTGGATGCTGAGGGAGAGTTGCCGTTTTGCCGGGAGTATCGGCGGGACGGCGCGCGGCGGCTGTTAACCGCCACCTCCCAGCGTTAAACAGTTGCGCGTTTGAGCTCGTGACCTTCATAGCATACAAGGAAAGAGCTCCGCGCGGCGCTCTCATCGTGGGTTTTGCTTTTAGAGAAGCAAGGTAACTTGCTTTTGTAACTGAAGGTGGGTGAAGTATCAATTTTTAGATTAAAAAATGAATACGATTGAAAGTTACAGTGCGTTATTCTTTTTTTTTGGGCGGGGGGGGGTAAACAAATGGAACAAAAACTGGAAGCATTATTAATGCTTATAGTTTTCTGTAAAGCATGTTTAATTGGTTTTTCAGTAGAGCAACTTGGTCGGATATGCTTTGAGTGGAATCTCAGTTCACTTTTTTTTTTTTTTTTTTTTTTTTTATATTATAGTCGTATGTATGTCGCTGACTTCCAGGCAGTCTGCATACTTTTGTATGGATTTTTGATATACCAGCCTTTATATGCATGCTTTTTTCTTTGTTTAATTACAAGAAAACAAACTAGTTTTGTTGGTTGAGCACCTCTGTGGTGCAAAAGATCAATGCCTTTAAATATTGTATTTTTGGTTGAAATTATGAAAGTATTAAATTATATGACTTATTCTAGTCTGTTTTTATTGTCATGTATTAGTACAGGAACATGGTGTCCTACATGCTGATTGCATGAGTGCATTTTCTGCCACATGCTTGTTCTCTTCCAGGTTGTGGTTGGCTGAAATGGCCACAGGCGGTGCTTCGTTTGATGAATGTGCTGATGACCAGGATCTCTCCAACTGGGCCACTGGCAGCAGCAGTCTGGCCTTGGAGGACCGCCTCAATAACATGGTATGAGGAAATGCACAAGGGGATAGGAGTAAAACAGGTCAAGCAGCCTGGCGCTGTTGGAGTAGAAATGTAGGGAAAGCTGTATGAACAGTCATCTTCTAATCTCACCACACAGTTGGTTCTCCTGTACTGCCCCTGATAGTAAATATGTTGTCTTCACACAAAAAAAAACATCAGGTCTGTTTTATACATGAAAAACAGTGAGCTTGGGAATTATTGTTGGAAAGCTGGTCATTTTTTCAGCCTCCAGACATTTTGTTTTTTTGTATCATTTGGACAATGGATGGTGTTATAATCATTAGCTACCTGTCTTAAATTGTAGAAAGGGACCTGGTTTGTGCTCCTGGGTAAAGTAACTGACCTGAATTATTTCAGTGAAGCGTCCGGCTGTGCTGAATTTTTTCCAGTGGCATTTTATTTTTAATGTTTGCAAAAATAGCATATTCCTTTTGTAGGACTGGGGTGCACAGCAGCAGAAGAAGGCCAACCGGTCCTCTGAGAAAAATAAGAAGAAGGTGACAGAAGTGGTAGAGAGCCAGCTGACCAATGGCATCTCACCAGAGTCCACACCAGAGGTTGGGCGGCGCCAGCGTGCACGCACTCCCCACTCCTATGCCACCCAGATGTCTGTACCAGAACAGGCGGAGCTGGAGAAGCTGCGGCAACGAATCAATTTTACGGACCTGGACCAGGTGGGTCGAGACAGGTTCTCTGGACTGCTGTTGTCATACTGCTGCTCCTCCCCCCCCCCCCCCAACCTGCATGGAAACCTGCTTGCCTATTCTGAGGTGAAGAGTAATCCATTTACAGCATGCATTTGAAGGCTTTGAATTTTTATTTTTAAAGAAGGTGGCTGTGGGTTAGTTGCTACGTATCCGAAATATGGAGCATTTTTTTGTCAGCTGTGGCCATTATACCATTGCTGTAGATTTTTATACCTCATCTGTAACAATATTGAAAAATGAGGTTAGGTCTGCTTTAATGGCTGGTACCGCAACGAGCGAGAGCCTGTTGCATCCATGTTTTGGAGTGATGAGTACTGAAGGTCACCCATATGGTTGGCAGAGGAGCATTGGGAGCGACTCGCAAGGTCGTGTCACAGCAGCCAACAACCAGAGGCAGCTTGCTGAGAACAAGAAGGCCTTCAACTTTCTGCCGCTGCACGTCAACACAAACAACAGCAAGCAGTCAACTGCCAACAGCAAGGACGCCAAGCAGCACGCTGTGGGCAAGGAAGCGAGCATCTCAACGCAGCGCAAGGATGCTTCTCACCCCGAGAGGGCATCTCCTGCTTCTGATGGGAGGAGAGGGACAGGGATTGATAGCAGTCAGGTAACCTAGTTTGTGTGTGTCTCAGTGCTTATGTGAGGACCTGGATTCCCCCTCCCCCCTTCTCACAAAACGTTTAGCTAAACTCTCCCTTTAGGTTGTCAGCAAGCTTGTTCAGATTCGGGAGTACATTGGTAAAGCCAGCATCATGCGAGATGACCTGGCAGAGAAGAGCGACGTGCCTGCCAACGTTGAGCGTCTGTCACATCTCATTGATCACCTCAAGGAGCAGGAGAAATCTTACTTGAGGTTTCTGCAGAAAATGCTGGTTAGTGTACTGTCTCCACTTTCCTTTTACCTCAAAGTCTTTTGTACTTTGCATGCCAGAGTATAATCTTGAAATAATATTGACCTGAATATGCTCTGGGTTATTTTTATTCATGTCCCATTTGTGTATAAACCACTCTGCCATGTTGGCGTGATTGATTAGGTCGGTAGGCGTGCTTCCATCAGAGAACATGCTGCAAACCCCAGCTTGTTCTTCTGCTTTTTATCCTGCAGGCAAGAGAGGATGAGGAAGGTGACCTTCAAGCTGTAGAATCGCCAGCAGGGTCCAGTTTGTTGGCTGATGTCACATCCTTGAACATTCAGACTAATGGCAGCCGCTCCGCTGTGAGTAATTTTTTCAGAATGACTCCTTCCAGGACTGCTACCATACAGTGGAGTAGATAATATTGCATTACCTTAGCACTGCCTTCCTTTTAATGGAGTAGCATGTATGGCCATTTTTGGGCATGTTGCTTACAGAGGCTTTGTTACATGTCTGTATTGGCCCATGTTTGATAGGTTCATAGCAGACGTAATTTATTGTTTAGCTTGGTGTAGGTATTTAGTGTGTGAATAGATCACAAGGTGAGGAGAGGATGCCTTTTTGACCTAGACACTGTTTCTATCTGTCCTGCAGGGTGGGGGTGCTCACAGTGTAGTGGCGGCAGCGGCAGCAGCAGCAAAGGAGGACTTGGAGAACCTGCGTAAGCAGCAAGACCTTCTGAAAAAGATGCTGGAGCAGCAGGAGCAGCTCAAGGCCCTGCAGGGTAGACAGGCAGCTTTGCTGGCCATGCAGGCTAAGGCCCCGCAGACATCTACCCTGGATGACACTGGTATGTATTACCCCCTTTGCAGCCATGCATACTTGGAAACAGGTTCCTCCATGCTCTTGATTAAATATGCTCCCTCAAGGACATGTGTATTGGAAAGTGGATCATTTTGTTTTTCATTTCCTATGATGGCTATAGGTCAGGAGAAAGAAAGAGGAATACAGTTATTGTAAGGAAGGGCTTACAGTACAGTTTTTACTTTTGTAGTTTGCCAACTCACTACTGCCTTATGACAAAGCATACAATGGATGTACTTGAATTCATAAAAATACAAATGGATGTGATACCCCCAACTTTGTTACTGATCAAGATAGGTTTTGTAAGATGAGTTTTGTTAGTGACCGAGTATTAATCCAAGTTTGCCAAAGGGGGGGGGGGAAAAAAAAAAAAAAAAAAAATCAGTGTTGTACCTTCAGTTTTTCAGGAATGACATGCACACTTATGCATACCTTTTTCCTATTATGTTAGTGGAGCAAATCTGAATGCGCTGATTTTTAAGTTGAAAAGGGCAATCCGCAAGTTAATGCATTTGATTTTTTTACACTTAAGCAACCAGCTCAAATGTCACAAAGATACTTCTTTGCAACAGCAGAAAGAGAAAGTGAAAAGTGAAAGGCCATTTGTCTCACAGTGGTCTGACTACTGATAGACATCTTTACATCAAAACTGACTTGTTCCTTTCCCAAAGATGAAGACATGGTGCTTTTTTTTTCCCCTTCACTTGTGTTGGTTTGTTTTAGTAACTGACTGTTCTGTAGTAAAACTTCCATTTTAATTATGTATTGTGTTTAAACTTAGCCCGGGTTCTGTTTTATTTGAACTGTATGGATGGAGTAAACATGGAATAATGCCCGTTTGTGAAGTAATTTATGAAAACGATATTTTCTGTTTCCATAACAGTTAAATCAGTGAACAGTGTCAATTAAAGTATAGAAAAACTTGAGCTGAGCAGCCACCTTGTTCAGCAACCATTGCTAAAATACACCCACAGTTTGATTGCATGGACTGCTATTACATGAAACTCACTCTGTCCTTAGAGATCACTTATATATAAATAGCATTTTGAGACACCTCGTTAAGAAAGGCCTGTATAAAAATAAATTGAATTATACCTAGATCAGCTACCATATAAACATCACATGTAGTCGGTTGTTTGGTTCTGGTGAACAATAACCGTATATAGCTACATTTAGAAAGTACATCAGAATTCCCTCGTCAAACAAGGCGTTTTCAAGCACTGTTACTGCATGGTGCTCTTTTATGTCATGGATTTCAAACTGAGTAAAAAAAAAAAAGTAACCCTTCTTGGCACAATTAGTATTACTAATAAGACTATTGGCTTATTAATTGGCATTTTAGCATTATTATCAATTAGCTCAATTATGATTAAATAACTTTCTTAATCATTGAAATTTGATGTTGGTAAAACTGTATGTTGGGAGGTGGTCCCCCCCGTTGTACAATAGCTCCTGACTTGTCACAAGCTGTCCATCGAGGTGGTCGTAAGCCTATCCTGTAGTTGCGTTAATGCTCTTTCTGCAAGTAATAAAAACTGAGCATTTGTTTGGGAATGGTCTCCATAAGCACATGTTTACTTTATGGTCATTCTGTCAAATTTGGCTCAGTAGCTGTATATAGAAAAAGCTCTCTTCACATCCCATAGCTTAAAAACAATTTAGGAAAATTTAATTGTGTATGTGGTACATGTTTAGATTTCAAGAAAAAGTGTTTAAGTGCATTATGTATTTTTCTTAAGTTCTGCATGGCTTTTTAAAAATTCAGCGTATACTTTCCAACACTGGGGGGAATAAAGGCTGCACTTCCAGTAATGGTTACTATACACCCAGTATTGTATTTCAGCTTTGCAATTGCACGATGCATGTGTGTTATTTTTATTTTTTCTCTCCTCCTCTCAGCACTTATTGGCTTTTAAGTCCACCATGTGTAGTGATGCATATGGCTTCAGCTAGTGGCCTATTGGGGGGGGGGGTTTCATTTAATTTAATTTTATTTATTTTAAATAGTACTTGGGTATGAGTAAAAGTGGTAAGGCCCTGACAATCCTCCCACCCTTTGTGTTTGTTGTAGTGGTGACAGAAACCACAGGAAGTGTGTCTGGCCTAAGCATCACCTCTGAGCTGAATGATGAACTCAATGACCTCATCCAGCGCTTTCACAACCAGCTTCATGACACGCAGGTAGACTGGAAATGCCACCTTATTTGCTTGTCCTGCCTGTTTGAACCAGCTGCAGATTTAGCTGAATAGACATTTTACTGATTTAGAAAACCAGCTTACTGTGGAGAAATTAAAGTGCCTTACTCAAGGGAAGGAAGGTGTTTTTCTTTTCTTTTATAGGGGAGAGGGGAATTTGAACCAGCAGGCTTCAGGTTGAGTTACTGACCTTAAGCACTGTATCACTACAATTCTACAGGCCTACAGCAGTGAGGATCTTTTGGTAATTTTTCATGTGTGTTCAGACCAAAGCTGTGCCAGACAACAGGAGGCAAGCAGAGAGCCTGTCTCTCTCCAGGGAGGCATCCAGAGGAAGGCTGCTGCCCACTGCCACACTCACGACTCTGAGCACCAAGCAAACCACTCTGCAGGAGCTCCAGGACAAGAAGGAAACAATGGACAAGATCCTGCAGGAGCTGCACACTCTCAGAGACCAAACACTTAATAACAGCTCCTGTAAGTAGCCAAAGTACTATTGTTTTTTGTTTAAGCACTGATAACTCCATGCTGTTTCTGTGCACCAGTGGTTCTCACCCTGGTTTGTCTGATGCCCCCTAGGCCGAGGAGTTCCCATCTCCACCCAGTGCAGTGTGGACCAAAGGACTGCCGTATCTGGAGCCGTGGGGTGTTGCTCCACAGGTTTTGGCAGGGATATCAGTGGTCATGTGGCCCCTGGACTGGACACTAGCTCCTGCTATGCCGATGGCAATATCAGCCCTGGTGCCAAGCTCCGGTAAGTTAATGTGTCACCTGGGTGATTTCTTGAGATATTTTGCAATTTGCTTAAAATTTGGTCCCCCGCCTCTTTCCACTGAGCTATTTCAAAATGGGTGAGTGGAGTGCTACTGTATATCAGCACGGCATGAGAAGGGGCAGTTAACACCTGTCTTTTGGGTTTGGAAGTGATTTAGGTTTGATATGTCACCTGTTGCAGGCTTTGACATTTTAAAGGGGATTTCGTACTTGCTCTACATTTGGGAAGTGTTGTGATTGGTTGTTACTGCAGGAAGCTGAAGGAAGTACACACTCGCCTGAATGAATTACGTGAACTAGTGCAGTACTATGAGCAAACTTCTGACATGATGGTGGACACTGTCAACGAGAATGTCAGGGACGAGGATGAAGATGACAGTCAGGATGAGTCCATCTTTGAGACCATTTTTGATTCTGAGCAGGAAAACCATGAGCCTGTCACAAACATCAGGTATGCTGTGGACCCACCACAAGTGTGTGTGGAAAAATTGATGATACTGTTTATATATTGATGATACTGTTTATATAAACATAAACAGTATCATTTAAAAAAAAAAAAAAAAAAAAAACTTATTTCCTTTGAGTGATTGCAAGATGGATGGATTGCACTTTGTTTTTATCATTTCACAGAAACCCACCAGGCAACTGGACAGATATAAACAGCCTCACAAATGGTCGTATCTCCAATAATCGTGATGGAAGGTTGAATACAGACTGCGAAATCAACAATCGCTCAGCTGCCAACCTGAGAAGTTTCAACATTCCCTCTGTCATAGGTGGGCTTTTTGTCTGCTTTGTCCTCATGACCTGTAGAAATCTGATTATACTTTTTGCCTCCTTTGCTGCTTAATCAAGCTATGTATACGGTGTTGGGTACCTTTTAAACCCGGTGAGGTTTGTTCCAACTGGTCCATTTAGTCAGTTGTTGTTTTGGCTGCTTGTTTAAGCCCAGTAGTTATTCAGTGGTTGTTCTCTAGAATGCCAGTACAACCGGGATCGTTCCTACAACGATGTGAAGGACAACAATGATGAAGATGATGATGACGATGACGACGATGGTCTGGAGGACGAAGACGAGGTCAGGGGCCGGCGTTGCGACAGTGAGCAGTCTGCTTCCAGCCGTAGGAGCAGCCTTGAGGAGGACCCTGAGTTTGTACAGAAGGTCCATCGGCTGCAGACGGCCAAGGAGAAGCTGAGGCAGCTGCAGGAGCTGGTGGCCATGGTGCAGGTGGGACTTGTCCCTGTGGTGCAGACATGCCAGCTGGTGGCAGTGGTAATGTTCTTTGTCATGGAAAGCTGTTAAAGCAGTTTGAGGTGGTATCAGTGTCTGGCAACTGATAAGACTTTGAAATGTATGGATTAAATTATGGGCTTTGCTGTTAGTCTGCTTTATTTTAGACTGGACTGTAGTGCATGTATAACTGTTCTGGAGGGTTGTCCTGCAGTGCTGATATTTCATATTGTTGAACTTTCACATTTCAGAGTGATGACACAGATGGGACAACAGCCAATGAGGATGATGTCCCAAACCAGAGGCCCAACAACACCAGGACCACGCCCTCTAAATCTTCAAAGGATTCTTCTGCTCAGGAGGCAGCCAGGTAAGTGTATTTGTGTATAATAGGCTGGAGCAAGAACAAGATGTTGCTTTAGTAGTATAAACTACAGCCTTGTTTGTCACCAGATCCAGGAAAATGGTTGTAGCTGTAGTAGAGCAGGCAGATGTCCCAGGTTCCATCAGTGTCAAGGTCCATATTAAATGGCTTCTCTTTATTTGCTCAGGGAAAAACTGTATGAGGCACGGCTGCGGGAGCAACAGCAGGAGCTGAAGAGGCTCCAGGAGGAGCGACTGAAGCTCATGGAAATTCAAGGCAAGATCCAGGACCTGCAGTGGGCTTGCCCTGACCTTCAGGTACCTGTAGGGCAGACAGGGGACTGAAAATGAGCAGTTTTGTGTCTCCTGGCTGAGACACCAGTGTTGGTGCTGTGTCCACACTGTAGCACTTCTTTCTTTTTCTAGTCCTCTGTGTCCAGTGTCAGTGAGCAGGGCCCTAGGAAGGCTCCTGCTGCAGCCTCTACCCCAGCTGTGGATCCTGCCTCTGTAGGTAATTCTAATGCCAACTCTAACGCAGCACGGATGAAGCCCACTGTAGAGGTGACTCCTTCGGACAATAAGGTATATCCATTGCTGTGAGAGGTGGGGAGTGTGTAGAGTGTTATTTAATGAACTGCACCATTGTTACCAATGAGGCTCTTTCTATCTCCAGCTGTGGTCAGAAATGCGAAGACACCAGGTCCAGCGGGAGGAGCTCAGGCAACGACGGAAACAGCTGGAATCCCTGATGGCTGAGCACCAGAGGCGGAGTGGGTTGAACCACTCTGGGCAGAACCATTCCAGAGCCTTGCCACAGGAAGAAAAGTGTGTCTGCCAAACCCTCGTGTCTGTACTGCTGTGTTTCCGTGTTTCACACGTTATGTTTTGACTTGCTTCACAGCATAATTTAAAGTGATGTACATTTTAAAACGGTAAATTAACCACACTTTTTAAAGTCATAATTATCATTGTAGCCTCTAGTTTTTTTAGTCTTAATGAAAACAAGAATGAGGCTTTGGTCTTAAGATCACATACAACCAAGGCTAACTTTAGGTGATTTGTTTGTTTTGTAAAGTCTTCAGTCAAGAATTTAGGTTTTAACAGTGAACTCAAGATGGATAAGCAGATTAATACTGTAGTTGGAGGTTCTGCCACCTGAAACAACTGGCAAGGTTTAAACCATTTTTTTAAGTAAAATGGATCTTGGAAAAAGTCATCCATGCATTTAGCACATGTACGCTTGACTACTGCAACTCCTTATACATTGGTGTGGACTAGGCTGGTTTTGCCAGGTTACAGTTGATTCAAAATGCTGCAACACATTTCTAACGAAGTCTCATAAGCGGGATCATATAACCTCGATTCTACAGTCCCTTCACTGGCTTCCAATACAATTCTGTGTTTAAAATTCTAATGGCCTGTAAAGCACTCCATAACTTGGCACTCCCATATATTGGTACATTTTTAAAACCATACATCGCTTCTTGGATGCTACAGTCTAGATTTATTTTTTCAGTTTATTAGGTATTCCAGAGTTTAGGATGAGGAAGAGTGCCTTCTCCATTGCAGCACCTTGCCTCTCTCTCTCTCTCTCTCTCTCTCTCTCTCTCTCTCTCTCTCTCTCTCTCTCTCTCTCTATCTCACTGTGTGAAAGAGAAGAAGATGTAAGTAGAGAATGGG
>JABJVR010025700.1:5276-36622 GCA_025773905.1 Chitala chitala
TCCCCCCCCCCCTTCCCTTTTTTTTGTTTATTACTGCCAGAACCTGTGTGATGAAACCTTTTTGCACACGTGTGCCAATCAGGCCTCTTCTTAATGTTTAATAAGAGCTATTTTGGACGTAAAGAGACCCATTAAAAAGAAGGTGTGAATTATTAATTGATTTTCCACTTTATTTCCATAAAACAAGTAACCGACTAAATTTGGTTTTCACAAGCCGAAGCAGGTTTTTTCCTCTTTCTCTTTGAGTGCTTTGAAGGGGAAATCCCAGTCCACATCCTTGAATTCTGATTTAGGTGCTATGGTACTATTCCGTCATCACACATGGTATGCTGGTATTTGTAGTAGTCGTCAAACTTATTGCATATTGTTTGTCAGAAAACCTTCAGCTCTTGCACCAGTGGACCAGTAACCTTTGTTGGCATTTAATATGCCCGTGACGAGAGTAAACTGCTAGTATCCGGACAGGCTTTGTTCTTCTGTCATTAGTTTATGTTGTTTAATGACGGTGTGTCTGCAAGCTTCCTGCTGTTCCGAGTGTAATGGAGATGCTCTCCAAGGCTTGTGTGACGTGACAATGTCAAACTGTCCAAAAAATGATCGACTCCCATTGTAGGGACCTTCTTAGTGGATGTCATTGCTCCAAGCCTGAGGTAGGTAGGCTAATCAGAAATTTTGACATTGACTTGTTTGCCTTCCAATTGGTGGTATGTGACAGTCCCACCCACTGCAGATTTTAATGTTTTGCATTTGATCACTGGACATAATAATTCCGAGAAGGCAGCTGGACACCGGTAGACTGTCTTCCTGGTGTCCTTGGGTCCTTATGCTAGCCAATCCCTGCCATTTTTGTGACTGCACTCTGTTTGCTGTCTCTGGCCACTACAAGACCTTCCCATGAACGTGCCGCTGTAATTCATCTGTGATGGATTGACCTCAGCTGTTACTGTTTACTTGGGCTACTTTTTGTGTCCTCTGCGGTGTTGGTTACGTGCTCTCAAAAGCTTTCTTTCTTCCACCATGGCACCAGTCTCATTTCATTTTTGCACCTCTGACATGGCCTATATTGTAATCGTCAAGCAGGTTCATAACACAAAAGTGTTCCGGTTTCTGCTGATTGGTTACTGGCCTGATTACATGTAATGTTACTGTTCCATGTCTGATTTGTGCATCTTGCAATGAGCATTGAATTGTCTTTCAGCCTTCTGGATTGCTGCTAAATTTCCACATCCCAATGACACATTACTCTGTTGGCTTGATAGCTTGAACCCTTTCTTTGACATTGAGTACCATCCTGGGGAGTTTCCCAAGCCCAAAGCCGTCATAGATCACGGACCTGGTCACACAGGAACCTACTGATGGTCATGTGTGATTTAGTCAGAACACCCCCCTCTTCTTTTCTGCTTTTCCCATCATCCTTTGTTTTTATCAGTTTAAACTACTTTGGTTTAGAAAAGAAGAATACTGAACTGTTAAGACTGAGGAATGCAATGTTTTTTTTTTTTTTTTTTTTTTCTTTTCCCTATCCAGTTCGCGTTCCGGCCTGAGGAAGGCAGAGTCTTGTCAGTGCCTTTGTTTTATAAATAAAACGGTTTTGCTTTGGTCCACCGTGGTCTGTCACACGTTCTTTGTTTGTCACTGGTGTGTGTGGAATGTCATCATGCCTTTTTACGTTCAAGTTACTAATTTTAACAATGGAAGGTCTCGCGATGGCGGGTCTAAGTGATGACCAGGTGCTGGAAGAGGTTCCTCGGAGTTTCGTGTCTGGTCTTCTCCTGGTCTGACCCGATGAACCCTGATGGCGTTCAGTCATTTGTAATGATTAGTTTATGAAACATTGCTATAAAATGAGGGGGGACACATCAAAGGGAAAGATTTTGTCAGAACTGCCAGTCTTGCCACATAGGGTATTGTTTTGTGAAATCCCCCCATGCACAAACACACGAATATGAGCTCTGTGCTTGTCTGTCACATTAACATCTAACCCATTTACTGCAGCAATAAATGTTATGCTGGATGGCGGGTAGGCAGGCTGTCTTGGGTCATTGTGAGCAAGGGTTAACATTTGAGACATGCCGTAACTCGGTGTTGTTTGTTTTCTCACTAAAGTTAGAACGAAGTGGGTAGATAATTAGCTTAATGGTAACACTTAGGAGGCAGAACACAGAACCGCAGTGTTGACAGCTTTCCGGGCCTCCCCCGCCGCATTCCTGTTTTTGTGAAATATGCAGCTCGGAATAGGTACGGCCACCCTCATGTTCCGTCTTGTCATTTTTGTCAAACAATTTTCCACAATTCAGTAATTATGCTGGTGTTTGTTGTTTATTGTGGCAGGGGAAAGATATGCTGCTGTATGTATTTTTCTCAGAAGGGATTAATGGATACAGTACGTGAATTTTGCTGCGTTGGTGGTAATTCGATTTGCCTCATCGACAAACATGCACTTGAACGATAAATATATTGGATATCACCTGGTGTTTATGGGGACAAATATAGATTATTTATACTTTATTAATCCCAGAGGGAAATTGCTCCTCTGCATTTGGCCCATCCCCTGGGGGGGGGGGGCGCAGCGGTGGCAGTGGGCTGCTGGGTACACACAGCACACGGGGAGCTTGCGTTCAAGGATGCCCCTGGCTGGGATTTGAGCCAGGGACTGGGAGGGATTTCTACCACTCAGTCTGGTGCTCTACCCATTGAGCCACCAGGCTGCCTACAGATTTGTGTAATCAATAAAATTATGGGAGGATTGAGGTGAATTTGGGACGCTTTTATTATAAACTGTAACCTCAGCAAGGAATAGCCGAACACGCACCTTTAGCGTCAGCTTTATCCTGACAGTGGGTAGTGGTGTTGGCCAGGTGAGGTCTACCTATAGGCATCAAGGTGAGCAGGCCTGGCTCCTCCGCCGTTTGGAGATGAGTCGGGGACGGCGTGTCACGCACGACTGGTGTTTTCCAGGCACCAGGAAATGGAATGCCATGGCAACCCATTCCGTTCAAAAATTTTCACATGCGTTCTTTATCCAGTTGGCTTGCTCCGCTAAATTAAATTTTCTCCTCTTCGTTGTGTTTGTCCCAGAGCGCTTAAAGGATCTGAAACAAATTCATTGCATGTGAAGTGGAAGGGTAAAAGTACCGGGTATATGGGCAAATACATTGCAGTTAGTGTGTTTGTCTACTGTTTCACAGCTTCAGGAAATTGATCTCTGTCAGTCGCTCAGGTCAAACTTGTAACAAACAGACAAACGTGTCGTTATGTCCGCTTTCTTTGCTCAACGGCACAAATGCTACCTTGGAAATCTGTTCTGTGTTTACACTGTGCTGGTTTCAGTTCTGCAGAACTTCTACTAAACTCAAAGCGCGAGATCTTGACCTTGTTTTTAGTCCCGGGTGAGGAGATAATTAGGCGCCGTCCGGAATGCCGGAGCTTTAGCTGCTTTAGAGTGCCATGTCATGCACCTGTGTTTATTTGTGGAGCTTCTCGGTCGGCTGTTGCCTTGGCGATTGGTGCCAAAATAACACTGGTGACCTCGGTGTGTAGTCCTAGGCCGGTCGTTGAGGAATGTTCTGGAGCATGTTTTTAAAATCCCAGCCCAGGTACTGGTCTCCCGTCGTTCTGCGTAACTTATTACACTCCCCAACGAACATGGTGATGAACCAATAGGCCCTTGGAGAATTTCAGAAGAGCCATCTTTATGCTCCTCCTTTGAGTGATGGTTTTAAACAGACGTGTAAAAATGTTCCCACCACCGTGGTTCAGGAGTGACACGGCGACATGGTGCTGTCCTCATTGGGGTCGGAGGTCAAAGGTGCTGCCCGAACAGGCTGTCACGAGAAGCTCCAGTGGTCACAAGCTTCAGTAGCTCTTCTCCATTATACTGAACTTCTCTCTCCAGTTTTATCTTTTGGAGCGGTGTGTGTGTTTTTTGAGGTGCTGCACTCCTTTATTCATTTTAAAACAACCAGTGACCTTATCAAATCATTAGTGGTCTCCAGTCTTTTTTTTTTTTTTTTTTGAGTTTAAAAAGGAAAAATAACTGTACATGGACATACTTTGACCCTTTCCGTTGAAAGGGCACACATATCAGGAAGAATGGAAAGATTAGACAGTGGTGGATATTGGTAGGCTTTGATAAGGAGGTGGGATTTTGGCTAACCTGATAAACATACCTGTATCTAAAGCTCTGTCTGTTGTGATGCCATGGATTCTTTTTTTCTACTTATCTGACAGCATTGTCTTCCTGTCTTACCAGCAGTAGTCAGAGGCTCTGTATCTCATCCAAAGTAAATGTGCAGCATGTCTCTCTTGTTGAAAGGTTCATCATTTGGTACCTTCATGCTTTTGTTTTTAATTAAGTAGAACTTTATTAACCCTGCAGGAAAATTACATCTCTGCATTTAACCCATCCCCCTGGGGGGGAGAGCAGTGGGCAGCCATTATTTGGCATGCTGGGGGCCAGCGCTGAGTGTCTTGCTCAGAGACACACCTGGTGGCTGGGCTGGGGTTCCAACCCGGGAGACATCCGCATCCCAGCCTGATGTTCTACCCACAAGTTATAATCAAGTATCAACAGTGTAGGTATATCAAATAAGTATCAGCTGAAGGACTTTTCTGGAAGTTAAGTCAAATCCAGACCTGAAAGTGTTAAGGTTACGGACAATTCTGTGCTTTATGCTTTGGTTTTAGGCTGCTAGACCAGTTTTTGAAGGAAATAAATTTTTTTTTGTAGGGAGGGAGGAATGGAAAATTTGCACGGATGTTTCAGCGTCTTTGCAGAGGTTGAAGAGGACTCTGGGCTCGGGAGCAGATCTAAACCGTTTTCACATGACAGCTTTGTTAATTAGGGAGCTCCCTCGCTTCCTCGCCGCTCTTAACCTTTGGAAGGAGAGAACTTCAGAGACCTCTGTCGCCAAACAGGGACCATAGCGGTCCGAGCGACAAGGATGAAGCGCATAGCGCGTGTCCCATATTCTTGGTCATGTGGGTGTAGACCAAGAATGTGACCTTCTCCTCCATCTCTGTGTTTAGCGTTGACAGAGTAATCTACTCACGTTTGGTCCTTTTTTTGTTTAAATTTTTTTTTTTTTGTGGTGGTTAGGAGGGAAATTTTTAGGGGTCCTGAAATAGATGTACATTTTAATAAATTTCTGGCTTGCTTTAAGCATGCTGTAGTTTAATGTGACCAACCTGGCGTATATATAGTGTAAAAACAGTTCAGACATGGCGCCGGGCGGTTCAGGGCGGTAATGAGCACGTCATTCCTCCCGACGACGGGCCCTTCCTTTGTCTCTGTCCGACTTTCCTCGCCCGCCCTCTTGATTGTGTCCACTTCGTCCGTCATCCCAGCTGCTTTGAGGAATTCGGGTGGTGCCGCGCACAGCTCATGCAAGCGGGACAGATCTAGGTGTGGCTTTTCCTGAGCGGGCTGACGGCGGACCGGGAACGGATTGTCCACCGCCCAAAACGAATTTGTCTCCTTCAACAGAGGAAGTGGTGTAGATGGAGCCAATCCTGCTCAACTGTTCCAGAATCAGAATCATATGTATTTTGAACAACAGTATAGAGTGGTCTACAGAACATCTGGCTCGTCACACTGAAACTGCAATGCAATTCTCAATACAATAGGAGTTTCAACATCAGTTGTCATTAAGGTTCTGGACTGAAGACTTCTGTTGTACCATTCATTCCTTGAATTCCTTAACTTGAACATATAGCTGTTTATTTAAATGGGTGCAGCATCAAGATAAGTGATGAATCGCGTCAGATAAGTAACCAGCAGATTCCTGAGAAACGCTGAACTGCCTCTGAGACCTTTAGGAGAGTACGGTACGCACCCTTTCTGAGTGCCTGTGCAAAATACACAATGTTCTCAAGTTTTGAAAAGGTACCTTTTAAAGTGGATGAATAAGCCTCTGACATTCCCCCCCGGAGGTGACTCTTTTTGTTTCCTCTTTCCTTCGCTTGTGCGGCTCTGTAAGGGACAGAGGGCACAACCGCCTGCTAGTCACCTGGGAGCGTTGCGTAACGAGGACTCGGATGCCAGCTGGAGCTTGAGCTATGCGGGCCATGTGACGCCCCGCTCAAAGAGTGAAGCCACCCACTGACGTGGTAAACCGTAACACGCTCTGATTCATGAGTGGGGGGGGGGGGGGCAGGCGAACGCCGTGATTTCTGCTTGGACTTTTCTCCCTTCTAGGAATGTCTAACAGAAGCACCCTGTTCAAACGGGTATGGTTTCGTGTGTGTGTGTGTGTGTGTGTGTGTGTGTTGTGCCAGGTGTTTTATTTTTACATATCTGAGTACTTGCTTTAGTCTTGCATTTTCTGAGCCCCCCCCCACCCACCCCCTCCTTCTATGGCAGTCCTGGCTCAACCTGTCCAACACATTTGCTACCTGTGCAGTCCCATGATGTGGTCCTAGCAGGTAGCATTGGGTGAGCGAGAATTTTCCCTCCCCTCCTGTGTTCAGGACATTGGTGTTGGGCTGTGAAAACTGAACGCTGTGCTGCCCTCGTGTTTTTATATCTGAGCATTTGCCGGTTTTCTTCAGCAGCCTTAACACTGAAAGTGAAAGTCCTTGTTGAGTTATTACAAGAATTGCTGTAATTATCGTCAGGCATGTGTTTGCTGTGGATGGCGTTTGGCTGCTGATAGAAACTCTTGCGTTGGTCTCATGATTTTCGTTTCATACTCGACACCGACACGATACTTATTACGGCAGGACTGGAAATGTTTTTTGAGGAGGAGAAAAAAGTTGCAAAGAGAGTCCTGGTTCTCTGAGCTCAGCCACTCTCTTGTATAGGTCTTTATCTTATAGGTATTTAGGTTTAAATTGGATTTCAGTGAATTTGGGGAGTCCAGGCCTAATTAAGCGGACGTGACAGCTGGCAGAAGTGGGTGCTGGGAACCTCACAGTGTTACCTGATGAGAGCAGCAAACTGGAGTGGATGGGGGCCGGAGAGGGGGGCTAGGTTACAGAGGTGAATAGTAACACATAGTGCCTTTCAATCATCTGCAAGCGACGTGTGTGTGTGAGTGTGTTTAGGCCAGGATCCAGAACCCCCCCCAAAGGCCACATGATCACATGGTTTTTGGGCGCCGGGGAGAGCGCCAGGAGGGGCCCTTTGTACGGGGCCGACGGGCCCATTCTGCCGGGCCGGGCCGAGGTACTGTGGCTCGGGTTGCCATGGCAGCCTGGCGCCGTCTGCTTCCGAAGCTGAAAGAATGTAACCCCAGACCGCCTGCGCTGGGATTGCTTTATGAACCCGTGTAATGGGTTTGGCGAGCTGGCAGGCCAGGCCCAATGGGTGAAAGGTAACTGTTTTCATTCTCTTGGGGGATATCTTTCTCAATTAGAGCCACTCCACCCCCCTATAAGGACCATGACAAATTTTATTTTTTTTTTTCTTCCCCTGCGGTGGTTTTGTGAAGATAAATACTTTCGCACCATCTCTGCCAGTCATGGTTTAACATCGTCCAGTATGTGGCAGCGCTGCAACTGCGATGCCCGGCCGCTAAAGAGCCACGTGCGAACTGTACACGATGGCCTTTGCAGTCTGCAGTCCAGGGTTAGCGCGTCGCTTACACGCTACTGCGTGTTGGGAGAGCGCCGTGCGCGTTGCAGACGCCGGCGACATGAGCCCGGTGTGCCTTCGAAGCCGGCGTCAGCTGAGTCGTCGCTGCCTTTTTTTAAACCCCGTGGGAACGGTTAATGGGAAAGTGGGCTTAGCCAGTCGATGGGCGATGGGAGGGCGTTGGTTTCGTTAATAAATGCATATCGACTTTGCAGTCGGATGGCCAGTTTCAGCTGGCTAGAGGGCTGGCTGCAGGTTGGAGGTGTGCTTTTGGGGGAGGGGCAGTTCGAAAAGCAGTTGCCTAGGTTACCTAGCACTGCCTGTGATGTATGGGGCCTTAAACTTGAGCGGTTCCTGTGTGTGTTGGCCGTGCAGAGCCTTTGAGGGCAGTAACAATGACTACACAAAGTAATGCTGGGTTTTTGTGTTTACATCCTGATGTTGAACTCTGCTCTTGTCTAGTGTGAGCCTTAAAAAAAGTACAATAAAACTTCAAAGGTTCGTTGAGGACACAGAGAAGTGGGTTACATAACTCTGTTGCCACAAAAAATGTCCGTGAAACTGATCAGGCAGGGTTGTAATGGACTGCTACGCCAGGCGTCCATGTTGCGGTTCTGTAAAGCACAGGGCTGCCGTCTGATGCTTCAGGTGGAGCTGTGTTTAATAAAGCTTTGATCTCGTGAAGCCTGCTCACGTTTAATTTGTTTTGTGTATATTAAAAACCGAGGAACAATGGACTTTTGTTTACTTTATGCAACCTGGTTAATACAGGGCTGTCATACGCATGGCGATGCATGCTAAATTATACATATAATTAACATCTAACTACAACGTAAAAGCGCGGTGCCTGAAAGCTTTTTATTTAGTGTGTGTTTTAGAGTCGAAGAGGGCATGAGAGGGGCAGCTGGAATTTTGCTTGCAGACTGTAACACTTCTTTGCTGCAGCACAAAGCCTGTTCGTGTCTTAATATCTTTATCAGTCTTGCGGTTTTGCATTGTTTACTAGGAACGTTGAATTATTTACTGTTTCAGTTACCAGGAAAACTCCTACAGCTTTGCACCAGTCCTTCTGTGTCACCTGATCAGCTGATAAGGTGTGTGTGTGTGTGTGTGTGTGTGTGTGTGTTATCAGACTACACGAGTTAATCACGAGGACTCCTGCAGAGCCAGTGGTGTGTGGCTTTGGATGTTCTTTCTCGTATTGTTACTGTAGTTAGTGCTCTGGCATAACGGTTTTCATGCAACCCCGAAACCAACAAAACGTGGCCGTGAACTGTGAGGGTAAGCGATCTGTTAGCCTGAGCTGTCAGAATGAACACCGACAGGGTTTTGCATTTCTCTGTCAGCCCAGACATGCATCTGAGGATTTTCTCAGGATCTTGTCTCAAAGCATCACGTCCAGCTGCAGCCGAGGAGCCGAGGGTCCTCACCTTCAAGAGCTGTGTCGTTTCATTGCGGGACTCCAAGGCATAAGCCACGTTCGCAGTTCAAGCCTGTGGGCGTTCCAGGAAGTGAAGTCCTGTTCGTTGTGTACCAAGAGAATAAAAAGCGTCTTCCAGGTGAAGGCAGACGTCTGGCACATCCAGACCTTCAGACGTGTGACGCTTAATTAGCAAAAGCTTCCCTTTCCTCCTGACTCTCGTAAATCTCCTGACCGCTGGCGTGCTGACATCTCAGCCGCGATGCTCTCAGACCTTCCCCCAGTGTCTCCTCTGACGAAGGTCTTGGGACAGTTGTCAGGGGCTTTCAGTCCTGGTGTCAAGATTAATTTTGTAATGAAATAAATAATTTGCTGCGACTCGGTAGTTTTTGTGCAGAACCCAAGATGTGGTTTTGCTTATTTTCATCTCTGAGGCTTCCTTTTATTTAGCAAGGTTTCTGTTTCCTCTTAACCATCTCTCAAGGGAAAACGTTTTAATGATTTAGTTTGGATTTGCTTCTGTGGAAAATCAAACGAACTGCCTCGTGCGGTGGAATTTTTTCCATGGGAAAAATCACTTCAGCAGGGGTGCCGTTTTTGGTCGAGTGCTGTTCAACTATAAGATAATTACCCAAGACGACCCCCCCCCCCCAACCTCCACTTCAGCCCATGCATTGCATGCATGGTTTCCAAGGGACCGGGCTGGTTGTTCAGGTTGTCGTGGCTGTGGGAGGGTTTGGCTGCATGATTGAGCCCAGCGGGAGGTTCTTGGTGCTTTTGTTTCAGCAACATAAACCCCGCCCGCCCGCCCCCCCATGCGTAAATGTCCCTAACCCTTTAATGGGCAAGTGAGTACATGAGAAACGCCAGGCTAAACCCTACTTTTAAGTGTAAAGTTGACCTCATGTCGTTGAGAGTTTTGAGCCATGCACAATCCAAGCATCTTCCGCCTGTCTCAATTCCATCAATATTTAACAAGGGTACGTCTGTGGTGGTAGAAATTATGTTGCTGGAGGAAGGAAAGGGCTGTGGAAAAAGTTTGATAAAACTCCTTTTTTTCCCATGGGAACCTTTTTTCTCTCCCCCTTTCTTTCCCGGTTGTGGAGTTTGTCCAAGTCCCGCCCAAAACTCTCTAGCTCCGTGGCTAGTGGTATCTTGCCCATCTGTCCACTTCCTCTGTGGTAGCTCCAATGTCACGAGCAATTACCCACTTACCCAAGCTCCTCCCACCAAAAAGAACTCTGCTCTACGATTGGATGCTCAGTTGGTGCATAAGATGTGAAGGTTAGGAGAGCCCTTTAGATCCAGGACAACCACTTTGTGTTTCTATTGCGTTTGCTGGACTAGCTGGAACTGTAAACTGCCTACATCATTTTTTCTTCCAGTTTACGTGTGGTCGGCTGTTATTTTCCACCTGCTGTGCTAAAGGTAATGCTTTGAGCCCCACTGCCCTGACCTTCACCTCATGTCTGGTTTAAGCTCCGACACCTGTAACCATGGTGATGACCTCGCAGCATAGCCACCCTCCCGCCTCGTCGCCGCTGGCCTCCAGCGTGGTTGTAATTTGATTGTTCCGTGGCGTTTCCTGTGTGGCGCACTGTTCCCAGTTGAGCGGCGCTGCAGTCCCCTTTCATCAGAGCTGAGGTCCAAGGGTGTCGGCCCCGCCCTCTTTGGCCTCCGCTCCAGGTCCAAAAACAGCCCTGATATTAATAGCTGAGGTCGGCTTCCCTCGTTTCGTATGGGGATATGACAGGGATCTCATAGTGGGCGTACAATGCCCTCTACACCCCTTTTACAAATTTCTTTTCTGCATTTTAACAGAATGGGGGGTGGGGTCACATCTCTTCTCCTGGGAGGTATCCTTTGGTGATGACTTAAAGGCAGCTAGTAATCATGCTGATGGTTATAAATGAGGACTTTTTCATGTAAAATTTCAAAGTGGAACGTCTTCCAAGGCTTCCTGAATAATTCAGTAAGTATACGTGTCATTCACCAGTAAAGGCTAAACAGTCTGGTTACCCTTCCCCATTTAATGTATTATAGGCAAAACACAGCTAAATCCCTGTTGAATGAATATTTAATAGTGGCGTAGAGGTTATAAGAAAGCAAGCATTTTTTTTTTGCCGTACTCAATTATTAATGACATTAATGAAAGTGGAATCGTGTGCTGTGTGGTTCCATTAAAGGCTCAGAGGAGAGCCCGCCAGCCTCTGGCCCAGAGACGCCCCGGACCTGCTCGCCTGCCTCTGAGCGCTGCTTGCACATGCACTGACTCGGTCGCTGAGCCTGCTGGGAATTGAAGTCCAACTGTAAGGTGCCACGCTGTTGTGTTTGAGCCTGCTGGCCTTTGTCTTTAATCCGAATGGGTGTCAAGTCCTGCAAACACATTTTCTGCTCACAGTGTTAACAATTTGGAATGCAGAAGACCTGAGCTAATAAAGTGGGAACTGAGAATATTGCTATTAATATTGTGAATGACCTAAAGAGTGTTAATGTACCCCCCCGCTTACTGACTTCCTCAAAAAAAAAAAAACCCGCCCTCAGGACCTGAGTTTTCCCCTTGTGCATACATAGCCCTTTTCTCACAGTGCTATGAGCATTTTTAAAACTGCTAAATTCAGTCAATTTCGCCGTCTAAAAATCTGAATGAGCGTTGAGTTTCAAAGGAGCCATTGTCGAACAAAATAATTTCTGTTATGTAATTTGCTTGTTGTTGCTTTTTTTTTTTTGTTTGTAGGGTTAATATTTTTGTCATGACATAACAGAATGCTCAGTATCACTCAAGCCTCAAAGATAAAGCCAGTTCTCAGAACCGGTGATAACTATAGTTCTGGGCGTAATGGCTGATTAATGGAAGATCACGTTGCATGTTTTAAAAGCCTGGAACAAGTGTTCTGTCTTGCATTTCTGTCCCACAGTCTCCAACCTGGATGGCTAGCAGATATTTATGACTGACATAATTATATGTTATAAAAAGTGTTATGTTATAAAAAAAGGTGTCTTTATACAGGTATTTTATTGTTTATCTTTAATTACTTTTGTGCCTTGGGTGTAATTACAGAATGTGCCTGTCCCATGCAACCCTTTCAGCATGTAACTAATGCAGCCTTGCTTTGAAGACTAACTTGTATTTCACCTTCATTTGTCTTTTGTCTGACACTCGTGTTCAGTCAGATGGCTTGTTGTCTTAGGGCCTGTTTACCCTCACCTTGAAGTCTGCTGATTTCTGGTTTCCCTAATTGTTGAGGCAAGCTTCAGCAGGGGTTTTTGTGATCAGTGTTTCAGTGTGGGCTGATGTAATGAATTCCCATGAACTCTCTTTGGTCTTCTACAGTTTGTTCTGCTGTTGAGCAAATGGTCATGTGCTTTTATGGTCACGCTGTTAAGTTGCGTTTTAATTTTAGCATTGCATACTTGTCCAACGGTCACAAATGTTGCCTTCTGTACTTGCAGTGCTTTCTGGGCTGTAAGTAGGGAACGAGGAGGGGGAGCCCTTAACACCCATGTGAATCCTGTTGCAAGGCTGGAAGGGGCCTGTTTGATCTTGCTGAAATCATGGATGACCATGCCTCTTTGATAGCTTTCTGGAACACCTTGACCTTGAGCACCTTTTTGGTCAGAGGTCTCCATTCCTAAACTGCATTGATAGGCTTCAAAGATCAGTATTTTTGTAGTGAGTAATGTGGTCGGAGAAGGTGAGAAATGTCATCAGAAGAATTAAGAGGACAACCAATTTATGATTACATGAGTAGTTCCTTGTGTTGGATCTTTTATTAAAAAAAGAAGTTAAGCAAACGTTTCTCAGTTGATGTTAGCCTCGAGTTACTGGCACTGTAACAGATCAGCGAGTGGGGCTGCTACTGCAGGCCGCTTTCTTTTCTAAATGGGGATTACAGGCCTTTTGTCGACTGGGCCGGATCTACGTTCGCTTTGTGGTTGGGAAACGAATGCAGGAGAAACCTGGGTTTTGAAGAGGTGTTCCCTCAGGGGTCTCTCTGGCAGAATGTAGGTGGGGGGGGGGGGGGAATATTTGCGATGGAAATTTACATTTGGCAGTGGTTCCTTAATCCCCACCCACATGAAGCTCTTTTGAAGAGACGTCCCATGCAGAGCTCAGTTAAACCTGGGAACATCTTTCTTTCAAAGCCCCCCAGCACATATTGATAAAGGAGACCAAGGCTGCAATAACACAATGAGCAGACGAGTCAGCCCGCCAGTCTTCTCTAATCTTATCATTCCTTCTGTTTCTCTTTCAGTAGGAGCGCACTCTCTTTTGTTTATCCGGACTGTGCTCGCATGTGAAACAGTCTCCAGAAAACCCTCAAAGTAACGGGCTGACATTCCTGTCCCGTATTATGAGCCTGTGATAAGTACATCGGATATAAGTCTGGGATTGTAAACAGTGCGGAGAGTGTGTGGGCTCCCTCAATAAATTCGGCAAGTGTATTTATGTTTTATGACGCGTCCTGGGTGTGTGTGTTTTTTTTTTTTTTGCACAATGCCACATTGAGTACGGTCAGAATAACAGCTTAAAGATGTTCAGATGGCGCTCGGCAGAAGATGCAGACATATTGGGATCTCTTTATAGGGAAAAGCTAACCCATTGGATTTGGGTTGAGTTCTCACAGGGAGGGGGTGGCAGCCCTTGGGCAGTTTTAGCATTCTGCTCACAAGCTGCTGAGTCTTCCATTGGCACATGAGTCTATCCTCTTACTTTGAGAGGACTTTATAAGATTGGGGGTGGTTTATTGGTTGGGAGAGGCTGTCGGGGACGGCAAAGCCTCACAGTCGACGGGTGTGTCCCAGAGCAAGAATAGGGTGGTGCGCCCAGAGGCAGTCCGGTAAAACCGCTTGTGATGGTTCTGTGTCTGACACGTGGAGCTCCCAACAGGCGAAGGTGGTTGGGAATGCTGGGGTAGTAGGATGTTAGCTTGTGTTTTCATGGAACTGTGTGTTTCCATGTGAGAACGGCGTGTTCTTCAGTGTAACAGGAGGGTTGGGTGGTGCTGTGGTTGGCCTCCAGCTCTCCTTCCCTGTCATGTGTCTCCTGGAAGAGGTCTGTCACGGGTCAGGAGTTCAGAGGAGCTTATGATACAGCAGCCTAGTCTCATGATGTCCCCTGGACCTGTACATGCCTCCAGTGCTCCTTTCTACTCACTGTCAGCTCCCCCCCAACGTCTTTTTTTCTCCCATCCCTGCTTCTTGGAACCGCACACCCGCGGTTACCACGGAAACTAGGCCACGGTCCCATAACCACTGTACTGGCTAGTGAGGAGCGAGTCCTCCGTGCGCTCTGCGCACGATCAGCTGATGCTACACCCTTTATACGAGACACTTGGACGCGCTCTTCTGATAAGTGGGAGCATTTTTAAGCTTCTCAAATTTCTCTCAATTTAAAGTCTACTGGCACTGAAGGGCAGCACCAAAGATGAGGCCCTAGGTCGGACATTGAGTAACACACCTGACCTCATTGACCCAGTAAACATCCATCTTGTGAAGCTCGCTGTGGACAGAAGAGCTTACTCTGGTAAAGATGTTTGCAAGTGCTGTACTGATGTCAACCAGCATACCAGCATGTGCTGGGTCTTGTGAGCCAGCCAGAAGGTAGATCTTAGAGTGCCCAGATCTGAAGTGGAGAGCTCAGCACATGAACTCCAGAACAGTGTTGGTGTTCCAACAGTGGATGAAACCTGGCAAAAATTTAACAAAGTAAAACTTTACTGCATGATTAACAAGGGTACATTCTTTAGGGTTATAAAGGGGTGTGGTATGCGCGGTTTTGGCAGAATGGCATTGTGTTGTATTGTGTATTTGAAGTCAGCTGAAAACCTATTAAAATGGTCCACATAAATTTGCTAAGACGCCAGTTACTAATTAACACTTGCTTCTATGCTTTGTAGATCAAGAAGGGCTTACAGAGGTCTGACATCTGAGAGAAGCGGCTTGGTTAACCGGCTGCTTAAATACACCTTTGGAGCCAGAGTTGCAGTCCTTGATTGAAAAGGAAACCATCTGTATGGCAGGGCTTGCTTTCAAAGGAAAGCGTCATTCATAGCTTCGCAGGAAGTAGCCACTATAGATTAGAACTCTGGGAAAATGCTTCCTGTTCTGGATGGATGCAGTTGGCATGATGGTGGTATGTGTGGACCTGCTGTTGTTATGGCACGTTAACGTGTGTAACGGCTGCTAAAGCGGATGGGTGTCCAGAAGTCAATGTGAAGCTTGCGGGACTGACATTTGTGTGCTGTAGACAGACAGACAGCTTTTTTAAATTATTATTATTTTTTTTTTTTTCCTCTGAGTAAATGTTCTACAAGCCAGATGCAAATCAACATTCCCAGGAACTCAGACGTTTCCTTGTTTCCTGTGCCAATGGCTGCCTTGTAATCGTAGCTAGTTCCTGGTCATCGGAGCATGTGCCCATGAAGGATGCTGCAGGATCTCCACCCTAACATGTGACCGTCGTCTGACCTTTCGGCAAACGAACGCGTCGGCCTGTGGGGTGACACCTCGTGATGCATTTTTTTTTTTGTCTGGAGATGCTGTCGTGATTTCTGCTGAGGAGTTCGCACACAGATGGGTTTTCAGTGATTATTAATACTGGAGTTTGACAGGGTATCAGAAGGGGATAAGTTTCCCCAGCCTCTCCTAACCACATCCAGACCTGGCAGAGCTCTGCTTCCTGATAAACGCCCCAGGCGCGACTCACGCCTTCTCTCTCCTTTTGTGGTTTTCCCTTTCTCTGCGCTGTGGGGGGCTCCGTCTTCCGCCTCTGTTCTCCTTCTGAACCATTTAAATGCGTAATCCATAATGTGACAGTCCGAACCACTGTTGTTTTTGCAAAACATTCCCAATCGCCTCAACATTCAACTGGGCTTAGCTTTTAATAATTGATTCCTGGGATGTCTTTGGCCAGACCAGTCTGCACTGGATAACTATGGATAGCGTTGATCCATGAGGCAGGGAATTTTATACTGTATATCGGTATATATGGAGCCTTAGTGACAAGACTGATAATGTATTTAATGCAGGGTAGTAATTTTTCATTCAGTAGCAGAACTCTGAAACTCTATCCTAGCCTCAGTTTCTCACAACACAGAGGCCCACTGTGTCCCATTTAGCCTCTGTTGAATTATCCTGAGCAAACGGTGTGGGGGGGGAGACTGTTTAAACAGACTGTGGAAGTTGCTCTAATCAGGATGTTTGCCAAGAAGTAAAGCTGGGTACTGACTTGTAAACAGTTCGCCCACTCCAGAGTGTTTCTGGTGCCACAGAATGCAGGCCGGCAGGCAGCCTGAGGTAAAGAGGGTGGGGTTCTTTCCCCCCGTGCAGGTGGTGTGTATGAATGGGGCCCAGGTAGCCTAGGCGAGGTGGCGTGGCAGTAGCTCAGGAAGTTGGCAGGTTGCTAATGATGGTTGTGTAAATAGATGTCAGAACCTGGGGGGCCTGTTATTCCAACGTTTGCTAACACGCGCACACACGCACACACATGCACACATCCATACAGTCCAGTATGAGGCTCTGAAGTAAGTAGGTCACCGGAAAACTGTGTGTCTTCTTCTAACCAGATAAGTAAATAATGAAATGCAACAGGCCTGAAACGGTTGTGTGCAGGAGTGCCTGGTCACCGCAGTAAATTTTAGAAGTTGTTAAATGCTATTTTTAATGAGTGTATGTCAGTGGAGAGGGGCAGGTTCTTCCACACAACGACCTGCTTCTACATCTGACGGTCCTGGATCTGGAGCCAAGCAGCTGGCCAGCTGCTCTCCTGCATTTTCCGCAAGTCGGGCCGGTCCAGCCCGGTGGGCCCCGGTTTCCACGGAGACCGTGGCTAGAGCACCCTTTACTTATTTAGGTATCCCCCTCATACCCCCATGGTGGAGGAGAGATCAGACAGCATGCGAGAGACAGCTCTCAGGCCCCAGTCGGCCACTTGCTCTTGATGCTATTGGGTCTACCTGGCGCACACATGCAGGGAATGCGACCGTCGCATGCATGGCCGTGAATGGTGTTCCATCAGATGGTTGCCAGTTGATCTTTGACCCTTAGAGATTTTTGGTTTCTCTCTTCTGTTGTCAACTGGTTTTAACTTAAATTATCCATCCACTGTTAATTCCCTGTAATAACTGTAATTCACTGGTATAAAGCACCTTTATGCAACGTGGTGTGAAAGGCGCTATATAAAATTAAACTGGTCGTTAATAGCCGTAACAGGATAATTCAGCAGGTGAAGCGGCCATGTTTGGGCCCTTTGTGGTGGAGGGGATATATGCACAGATGAGATGAAGGTGCCTACTGGAGGGGCTGAATATCCCTACCTGCTAAATGAACCTCGTGTGGGATGAAGGCCATGAGAAGTAGCAGTCTTAATGACCGCCATCCTATGCCTCACATGTGCAAGAAAGTGGAGGGGTGGCAGGAACGTCAAAGACATCTAGAATGTTCCCTGGGCATGTGTGCTGCATAGCAGGTTCCTGGCGAGCCGCCCATAGCTCAGCCTGGGGCAAATGGTTCTCTAATCTAATTCCTGTCACATGTACTAAAAGCCCATAACTGCAGCACAGGGGTGGAAGGTGCAGTTTGACTCGCTGCATGATCGTGACCCCCCTCCAACTCCACCCTGATTTAGTGCTCACACCTCCAGCCTTTCTTCTTGCATGTTACATGTAGGCTGGACTCCATTGTCAAGAGGTGCAGGCGTGTCTGTGGTCCCGTCTAGACTTGGAGGGGAAAAAAAGGGGCTTTATTTCTGTTGTTTTGTTTTTTGAACGTACAGGTGTTTGCCATCCTCAGCAGGCTTTTGAAGCGATGAAAAGGTTGTTGTGAGAACCTGGCCTTTACCCCACATTCCAAGACTTCTGCCTTGGGGCTTGTCTTTCTCAGCCTGAAGGGGGCACCACTCGTTCGTTTGATCAGGCGCTGCATTGTTGCCTCTGGGTTATACTGGGCTGTACCTGTATTGTTTATGTTGGCTCGTATACACTTGCACTTTTTTTTTGAGGGGGGCGGCACTGACAACTTCTCCTTTTCTCTCGTCCAGGACGCTTTCGTGGACCTGTACAGCAGGCGACGAGATGCCAACGGCAGCTGCTCCTGGCGGTCCCTGAAGACTGTCTTCAGCCTGGCGGCACTGGGGATCGCCGGGGTCACCTTCGGCTCCTATTTTGTGCAGAAGTAAGGGAGGAGCCCCTTGTCCCTCACCAGGAGAGGTGCGAGGAACACTGTCCCTGGTGCGTTATGCCCCCCCACCCCATTTCCCCGAAGCTATCTCCTTCCCTGCCTCGTACGGAGACTCTACCACTCTGTGCTCAGACGAGTCTTGAAGTCGGCCATAACTGCCTGCCTTTGAATGCCACAGGAGTTGAGTAAAGTTTGTAAAAGTACAAAAAGTTCTCACCAAGCCCCAGTCTCATAGCTCTGGGCAGGGCAGCCTCTGTGAAACACACAGCTGTTTTCTCTTTTCTGGGATTGAGCAAAACGAAGTGAAATATGCTGGAGGAAGAGCGTGTAGTGGCCCAGAAGGGCGAGGGCTTCGTGGTGCAGCATGGGAAAGCGGGCGTGGTCTCTGGCGGCTCTGACAGGTGAGATGTCGCTTCCCGTTTGAACTGCGCTACCCGTGCGGCAGCTGTGCGGGACCGGTCCGGCCTTCCTGTTTGGAGTACAAAGACTAACTCCTCAATATCTTTCCTGGTTAATTTTTCTGTTTTTAAATACGGCTTTGGGAAGACCCGTCGGGCTCCCACTTTGCAGAGAACGTTCAGATCGTGTGTACTAGTGCGAAGCTGTCATTTTTCAGCATCGCTGGAATTTAGGGAGGAGGTGTATACGTGCCCCGCTGAATGCCATCACCGCTGTGATCCTTTCGTCTTGTGACCTTAACGAAGCGGACGAGGGCTTCCCGAACTAACCCTCTAATATGCAGCTTGGATATTAACTTTCTTTGCGAAATGTCCTGGAAGACCTATTGCTTTTTTCTTTTTAACTGCTGCTATTAAACCAAAACCCATGTTTTCAATGTTTAACTGTGGGGGAGGGGGTGGACAAGTTTTGTGAGGGTTTTGGGGAGACATTACCGTGACGACCCTCCTCCCCATGTTGTACATTCCCCATTGATGGGTGGCGTCCCATTACAAACCTACACCTGTGCATGCAAATGCATTTCATGGTGTTTTAATAACGCCTCTGGACGTTATGAGCAGAAACAGAACATCTTGACAGCAAAAGGGCACAGGGTAACACCTACCTGGTAGTTCCCATAGTGCGCATCTCCTACCGAATCGGGACTGCGGGGCAAGGAGATGGGGAGGCACAAGACGCGTCTGCCCCTGCCCTATTTTTTACTGTGCAAGACGGAGTTTAACGCAGGACAGCGAGCTCCGGCGCTCGCGATTAGAACAACAAAAAAGGCCTTTGTTGCCGTGGCCTGAAGCAGGTGAGAGATTAGCGGAGGTGGAGAACTGCTCGGCTCACAAGGCCATGTGGAGGTGGGGGTAAGGAGCCTTCGGTCTCCAGTTAGCAGGTGCACTGAAACAGCCCATCCAGCCGTCCTCCTGTCTACTAAACACTTTTAATTATGAGCTGGTTTTCTATGCCGCCATGGGGAAGTTTCTACAGGACGCCTTCTTTCTCTCCTGGCTAGTTAAGTTCACCACGGTCCCGTCACCCACTGGTGCCAGGCTCAGCCCTCCTGCCGGTTAGTTCTGTGAAGTTGTATCAGGTTGCAGGGCTTTGCTGGTTTTCTACTTAGCACTGAAATGTTCGTAACTGGGAGTACAGTAAGGGGACACCCAGCCCAGGCAGCTCCCAGCTTGCGTGGCAGGCCTGGGAATCTGCCTTTAAAGATCTGCATCACCCTTTAGAAAACATGGCAAGGCTTAATTATGGTGTGTTACGTTAGTTTTAGCACGAACATCTGGGACCACGGAGCAGCTTTTGCGAGAGAGGAGGTGCCCGTATTACCGGCGTCACGCGTGTCCGACATGCTGCACTGCAGGTTCTGTTAATTTTCCTCTAAAGTTCGGTTTTGCCTCATGCAGCTGTTTTAATATCACGTGGCCGAGTGAAATGGAAATGTGATGTAAAACTGCCAGCAGGAACAGGAAAACTTCAAATGCTACTATTGACTTAAGCTGGAAAACAAATGCATGGTCTTTCAAGAGCGTACCATGCAGATGTTTCTGAATTTCTACAAAGTATTAACGAAGCCTTTAAATTTAAACGGGGACTTCATTTATTTCTGGATAACACTGAAATGTTGATGTGATGTTAATGAAGAAAATTGGTATTGGAGACTGGGTTGAACGTTGTGTATAGATCTTGGTGTTCAGTTAAAGCTGTTTAATTAATGGGTCGCACTGGTGTTGCTTTTAAAACAGTGCTGTTTAATTTCTTGTCTTGTAAATAGGGTCGTTATGCATGGATGGGCTTATGTATAGAAAGCAGTTTGTGTGTCTGTGAGAGTTAAAAATTGAATTTAAGCAGCCTGGTTTAATTTTGTGTTACTGGTTACCAGTGTCTGTGAGTAAAGAAAGGATCCAGCTGTTTAGAAACAGCTGGGAAAGAAGTGGTGAAATCAGAATGTCGCGCAAGAAACATGTATGTGAAGGACAGTTGGAGGGTGTGGACAGTGCAGGGATGACACTTGGAGTGTTACGGACGATGATCTGCGTTGAGACGGGCGTTGCAGGGATGACACTCGGAGCGTTACGGACGATGATCTGCGTTGAGACGGGCGAAACGTGCTGATCTGCTGCATTTCAGCCTCAGTAGTAGGAGGATTCACATCAGCTAGCATCACGTGTGTTCTACGTGTAGAAGTTACTTCCTCTTTTAAAAAAGGTACAGTACTTGCAGTAAGGAGGTGAGGGTGCAATACATAAAATGTTGCCTATTTAATACCTGAGCTGATTCCTGCAACGCAAATCCAACATGTACAGAATTCACTTAATTCTTGAACTCTCTGATTAATGACCGAGATTCACATTTCCATATATATTTTTAACCTTAATGTACGTTCCAAAATCTTCCACTCCTTTCTCTCCAGGTTACTGTATTCTGTGCTTTAGCTTTTAATCCACTTAAATTGAGGTTTGGTTTAAAAAAAAAAACAGGTACAGTTTTCCAATCCTTGTGGATTCCTTTGTCAAACATTGTAATAGTATTTTCATAGCATTAAATTTTCTGACAGTTGGAACATTGGGTTTAAACGTCCGCATTGTTGCCGGTGACTGTGAAGGTCTTACCGATGTTCTTGTCACACGTTTTGATGGTTACTATAATTGCAATGTTAGGTAATTTATCTTCGAACACCAGCACTTGAGCTATGTTTTTTTGCTGTATATCCATGTTATAAGCTATTACAGTATGATTTCAATTAAACAATTTCTGGTCTTTACACCAGTTGTTACTCACATGCTGGTCACTGAATCATGAAGACGCTGATCAGGCTGACCGCTGCCTGGTTGGTGGGTTCGTCGTTTCACGCTGTGGCCTACGGGTGTCTGCTTTGTGCCTGCGATCCCATGTTCCTGGATGGTTCACCTCACCAAGACCTGAAGGTCTCTCTTAACCCTCAGCGGGCAGCTAGGATGTGTGGGGCATGGCTTAAAAAAAAGGCGGGGGGGGTTTAGGCCCACTAGCGGGGCTGGTGCGTGTCTGATAAAAGCATGTCCTGAGGCGTGGGCTGTGCTGCCCGACTCGGGATACTGTCCCGGGCAGCCGCTGGAATGATTGACACAGGGAGAAAGCGCCTCAGGCCAGTCACATGACCTGGTTTCTCTTGCCTTGTGCCAATTTAAAGGCCTCCCCAGAGATCCTGCCCAACAGTGATTCCTCCACTCCAGACCCTTATGGCAGAGGGGTGAAGGCAGCTGCTGCCAGAGTAAAGTCTGAGTCTCTTCTTCTTTAGTTGAATAAACTATTTATTCATTTAGCAGATGCTTTTATCCAAGGCACAACATTTCATATGTGTTACAATGAGCTGGGTGTCTTGCTTAATGATACACCTGGTGGCTAGGCTGGGATTCAAACCTGGAGACTTCTGGGACTGGGATTTGAACCTGGTGACTTCTGCATCCCAGCCTGATGTCCTAGCCATTGAGCCACCAGGTGGCTAAATATAGGCAGAAGAGCACAATAAGGCCAACATAGGAGTCGCTTTTACTCTTTCTCCACAGGCCTTCAAAATGTGTCATGTGCATGGCAGGGAGAAGCAGAGCATAGATTTGCAGTCAGATGGTCACGTGTGCCTGAAGCTGTCAGTGCAGTACTGTTTTGGGCTGCGGCAACGCAGCGGTCTGCAGAAAAGACCAGACAGAGTCGCCTTCTTCCCACGCACATCCCAAGCTGTGAGGCTTATTTTACAAAATAGGTTTTCATGGGGCGGTTCAGATCGCAGCAGAAGTTTGGGATGCTTGGAGGCTGGCCTACGCTGAAGTAATGGAAAAGTTTAACGTAGCCTGTGATTACAGGCGTTAAGGGAAATGTTCCGCAGAGAAGGAGGACCACAAAGGAGATGCAAGTCTTCTTCTCAAGCCCCAACACGCTGTGTCGGTGTAGGAAGTTCTTGCTGCTTCACGGTGAAGTCGCATTTCAGCACAAGGCCGCCACACGCTGCATACGTCCATGGGGCGCCCACTGAACGTGTAAACGCAGAGGCATGCATGTGCGCACACGCACAGTCACCTTTTGTCTACCAACGTACATAGGCACAAGCGCATAGCCCTTAAGTTGTGTGTTGTCTCCCCCTACTGGTACAATTATGAACGTGCCTTAAAACCGGAGAGGGTGATGAAACCGTCAAGAGCGGGTAAGTTCGTCAAATGACCGTCTAAAACAGTGAAAGTACGGTCCCGGGGTGCCGCGGCGGGTGCAGGTTTTTGATTTAGCCAGACTGCTGTTAATGGATGATTTTTCTGTATATTTGAAATTTATGTTTAATTACTGTGTCAAGCAAAAAGTGCAAACAAGCTTAATTTTTAAGAGTTTAAAGCATGACAAAGACGATGATATTGCTTCATATCTTTTTAAAAGTTATGGTATATCTTTAAGTGATCATTAACAAGAAATGAATTTAAGTCACTGCTTAAACATTCTTTGTCACTGGCACCTGTTTGTGATGTTAATTATTACAGTTTGAATACAATTGATGATTACTAGTTTGAATTAAACACCGCTAAATTATCCAGACATACTCTGCTCACATTCTGCACACAGAGTGCCTTTGTAATATGTGATTTATATTTCTGGTACAGATCTTAACGCAAAAGAGTCTCAATTTTATTTTCTTCTTTATAACTTTTCTTCTCTTACTTGATTAAGACAACTAAGTGCAAACAGATGGAAATGATCAGGAATGAGAAGCAAGGATGTACCAATAATTTATATTTAATTAAAATAATGGTCAAATTAAAATGAATGAATTGATGGGAAGGAAAACCTGCACCCACTGGGGCCCTCTAGGACCGTACTTTGACACCCCTGTTCTAAAACATCCTTTTGTGGTTTTATGTCGATACACTAAAAAAGAATCCACTGTCGTAACATAAAAAATTAAGGTAACAACAAACATGCATCTTCTTACAAAATTCCAACTTGAAACTATTGAGTGCAACCAACATGATTTGCCATAACCTCAAAAAGCTTGATTAAGATGAACAAACTTAATAAAATTGGTTTTGGTGATGTAAAATTAAGTTATGCCAACATATTTATTTTACTTTGTCCTACTCTATAGATAATTTCAAGAACAGGATTCAAGTACACAAAAGAGCACAAAATATTTGGTTACTCATTACTGGATGGACCTGTACAGGTGCACACATGGCAATCATATTCCAATGTGAAGACAAACAGTACAAAGTGGTTTCAATATAATTAGCATTGTGCATTTAATTGGTCACTGACATCTTTGTCATGCATATAGGTCAACAGCTTTTTTTTTTTTTTTTTTTTAATTGCCTTTTTGTGGTGTATTGGTGGCATTTACTCCAAATACATTCCGTGCATCGTAAAGTGCAGACTAAAGTTAATTTTAATCATGTTATCATGACAAAGTTTTTCCTCCTTTAAACTGAAACTGACACCACAGTACAACTGGCAAGAAGACATCTGTAATTAACCCTTTTTTCCCCCCCAAAGGGGAAAAAAATATACATGTGACAATACTCACAGTACTAGGAATTTTGTATTTACAGTAATAGTTCAATTACATGCTTTGTCTCAGCAGGTTAACCTTCTGAATCTGCATTGCCATCCACACATCTGAAAAATATACCATCCAAAAATAGTTCCTTCACAGTATAGTTGACAAATCCTTAAAATACAAATTTCCAGCTCTAAAAACACTCTAGCGTCATCTTGCAACAAACCCCCACTCAGAAACAGTTTTGGTTTTTAAAGACCATCTCAAAGTCCATACTGTTTGAACAAGCCCTCAGTCACTTGGCTGTAGATTAGTCACTGCCACCTTCTGCTGCCTCAGCTGAAAGGCAGCATGGGAAATGTAGTTCTGTTCCTGCAGCCATAGGCGTGACCACATTACCGTTGTCCACATATGGCTGTACATTCTCTACCGTCTTGCTGCTTATGTTCACAGCCCCCAGGGTTGGTGAGGATACACCACAGCTCCAGACAGCTCCATCAGTCTGGAGGTGGGGGGATGCTCCTTTGCAGAATAACATCCCCCCTGCCTCAGCGACATCCTGCATCAGCACAGAGCCGACTTCATTCAGCTTCACCCTCCTTCCGGCTAGCACCTGTAAAGCGCGCACACACTTCTCACTCCACCTGCATGCTGTCTAATGCATCTCCTTTATGCGGGGGAGGGGGCATAAAGTGCTCATGGCGGGTTGTCCTACCTTGTGGCGTGAGCACCACGGCCCGCAGGATGTCTGAGAGGGACACTATTCCCACGATAGCGGCATCCTCGCCCACCACCACCAGGCGATGCACCTGCAGGACAGCGAGCAGGTCAGCGGAGGCAGCATGCTGCTATACTGAAAGCATGTTGCAGCAACTTTGGAAAGGTGATATAAAAATAAACTGAACTGACTAGTGTAGTACAAGTCATGTACTTGCATGCCAAAACCCACTGTGTGTATACAAGTGTGCTGCAGCTTTGCAAAACATCAAGTCACAAAGCAGATGCATATGTATAGACACACACACACACACACACACACACACACACACACACACAACTTGTACAACAGATCAGTCCTGGCACGTGTGCCGGATATTTGTGGCACCTGGCAGCTTGTGCCAGCCGGGGGGTATTGGTTTACCTCGGCCTGTACGATGCGGTCGACAATGGTCTCCAGGGTCTCCAGCCGGTGGCATTTCACCACACCCTCGAAATACTGGGACCGATGTTTCAGCGCCTGCGTCACCGTCACGTCCAGGTTGTTGTACGTCTTTTCAGCTGCCAGGTTCTGGGTGCAGGAAGTGGGCAAGACACGGAGTGAGGGCTTACTTCGAGCCGTCAGTACCACAACAAAGCTTCCAAGGAACACACACCTCTTCCCTCAGACAAAGTCATGATTAACATTCAATAAAACTAAAAATAAGTGAAACTGAACAAAGATCAAAGTACTTACTATGACGTCAAATTTGGAATAAATATCAACAACCTTTCCTGTAAGGAGGGAGAACAGGAAATTGAGGAGGAGAGAAGGTCTTACGGGGTACAAAGACACACCAAACAAGTGGGACGAGCCCTCACCTGAGCTGTCGACCACGGGCAGAGCCGACACCCGCCTCTCCACGAACATGTTGAGTGCCTTAATGATGGGCGTGTCGGGGTGAATGAAAGCAATGTGCTCGTAGGTGCCGATTCCCAGCTCCTCCAGCGTCTGCTTCATGAAGGCAGGTTTCGGCATCTCGCACACCTGGGGCAGGTGAGCACCAAGGAGGACGAGCAGACGGACACCGACAATAACAGGTGTTAAATCTTACACGAGAGTCACCTTTGCCATATAGCATCTCATACAGAGCCCGTCGGTCATACCGAACGTAATGGTTCAGCTTCACGTACCTTGTTATCGCCCAACAACTCTTTGAAATTATAAATGTAACTTCTAAGCTGCTGAAGAACAATGGGTGACAATGACAGTCAAAGCTACTAATTAGAAATGCTAACAAATACTTCCTTTTGCCAAATAGTGTACTGTTCTTTGGGGGGGGGGGATACGACATGATTTCTCTGAAGGGCAGGAAACCATGTAGCTTTGGTATTATCAAAGACACATCCATGGATCTCCTGCCACTACTGGTTACACACTAACACAAGACTGGAGACACTGAGAACGTGGTCCACTCACAAAAAGCTGAAGAAACTTCAGGATCCTCTTGTGGGTAAGGATGTAAAGTGCATTTCCGGTCACCGGGTCGATGACAGGCAGTCGGTGAATTTTGTTTTTGATCAAAGAACGCACGGCGTCATACAGGCTGTGACACCAGAAAATGGGGACAATTACAGGCCAGAAGCTTGCGCTCCCTGACAAGCCACTGTTTATGTTACTTAAGCATGACAAATATTTACTCCAAAAACAACCGGTGTAGTTCTCCCTGCCGAGAAGCTGTGATTACCCATAATGACCCATCACCACTGCTAAATAAACACTTCATTACAAACAAACTCCTGTGTGCACAAGTAAACAATTCTCCTACTGCAAAATGGTCTCTTCCCCGGTTCACTGTACACTTTACCTGTCATCTGGTGATATGTTTACAAGCGGCTTAAAGGTTTCTTGGAGGTAGAGTTCTGGAGGAGAGAAAGAAAAATAGAAAATGGTCTGCGTGTTTAATCTCAGTTAATCAAATTCAATTGAATTCAAAAAAAAAAAAAAAAAAAAAACTTCATTTGTCCTCTACGGGCAATTCAAGGCACGAAGAGCAGTTTACACAGAGTAGCATAACAACCAGATAATAAGTAACAATATTTACACAGGTTAAAAATAAGGGTAGAAATCTAAGGAATGAGATGAAGTAAAATAGTGACAATGTGTGATATTATATAATGAACGAATGAATTACATATGATGTAACAAATGAGTTGGTGACAACCGAAAAACGTGTATGAGTATTGTGTACAGTACGGTATTTACATATTTTACAGCTTTACATGAAATAAATTGTACATAAAGTGCAAGTGAATAAAGTGAGTCCAGTGTAACAAACTGAATGGGGGAATAATTGGGGAGAATATGATCTTTTTGTGGGGGGATACGAAATGATTCATGATCTTCACATTTGCGCCATAAAAATGTAATATTATTTATAGGATATAAATATATAATCTAAGTCTGGCTTTAGTTATTCTGACTCATATTCATACCTCTCCATTTCTCAATCTTATGTTCTTCTAGTTCATATATTTGTACCTAAAAAAAAAACAAAAAAAAAAAACAAATTTGCAATGCATTTTTTCTTTGCATTTCTTAACCATTTTTATTCATCTGTCCATTTACTGAAACGTCCTCCTCTCTTGCCGCATGTCTGAGAACATTGCGTTTCAGCAAATTAACGCAGACCAGAATAGAATAAACCACTGATCTCAGACTGTGATGAGGAAACTCTCTCTTCTGCAGAATACACAAAATGTCAATAGACACATTAGTATGGGGGGGGGGGCGTCACCCAACCTATGACTAAGCTTGTGTTCAGAAATTATTATTCGGTTTGTTATGTTGTTCCACACAACCCTGGGCATCACTCCGTATTTTTCACCCATGCACATGTAATCGACCACGGGAGTGGCGTGTGTGGAACATGCTTAAAAGGCAGAGCATGTTAATATACACGGAGAGCACAATTTCCAGGTCAGGCAGCGTGTGCCCCCCCCCCACACACACACACGCTTGTGCTTCAAACAGCAAAGCCCTTGTTGCATCATTCCTACATCTATATACCAGCCATTTTTACTGTGTAAAAAAACAAACAAAAAAATAAATTTAAAGGCATCCACGTACCATTGGCGACTTGTAGTATCTTTGAAGTATGATAATGAAGTCTGTGATCGTTAACATTCCTGAACGAGGATGAGGAAAGAGGGGAACATTAAGACTCATTACTGAGGAGCTGGTAGAACGTGCCAAGTGCACATTTACCATCCAATCTGCGAACACAAATCACAGAACCAGATCTACCACGAGGGGGCAGCAAGTCAACACATTTACCGTCGAGTGCAACAACTGACCATCAGTAATTACTAAAGTAATAGAGTTCTCCGCGTTGTTAAACGCGTTAAAAGGTTGTGCCATCATAAATTACAGGCACTGCAGTGCACCTAATAAACTTTCTTGGATGAATGGCACACCATCACAATTTTGGACTAGCAGAAAACAAATGGTTGCTTGGAACAGGAGAGGTGAGACTGGCAAATCAGATATACTGCAGTATTTTTTTTTTTTTTTTAAACTATCGTGACTGTCATCTAGAGATAAGAACTGGAACATTCCTTCCTTTTGTTTAGAAGAAGCTGTATGCTGTTTTTCCACAGGACCTATTGCTACAGAGAAGCACTTGAAACCCAACAAGTTTTACAGAAAATCATGTTTTCACATATCTTTCCTGAAAGACCAATATCAGTGCCCTTTAAACACATTTCCTTCCTTTTGGAGTTGCTAGTGCAGCTGAAAGACCGAACCACACCATGCATGCGAGTTCATTAGAACCCACTGACAGCAGTCCTCTGCATTCAGAACAGCCACCGACACCAAAACCAGCCCTGATTAATCCCCAGGGCTGAGAGTAAACAAAACCAACAGGACAGAGGCAGAGACGGTAAACACCAAACACAAAACGCACACAAACAGATGAACGTTACATAAACGGAAGCTTCACATTGACTCATACAAATACAGCTCATACAAATTTTGAACAATACCCTATAAATAACAAGGCTTTCAGTCATAAACAGGGTTAAGGTTTAAATACCTTTTCAAAAGAGCAGCACATTCATTAAATAGCGCCACGATACATCCAACTCAAATCGAATTTGTGAAATGCCATACAGATGTCAGACAATATCCTTACTGGTGAAACACTGCCACGTGTACTCACCTACAAAACACTGCCTTTTTGTCTCCCATAATGGCGCAGCCCGAACACCATTGGCTACAAGTGCAAAGAAGGCCTTCTTCACCTGGAGAACATTTGGGAAGAAGGGGGGCAGGCTTGTGAGAAGTGTCAAATTCATTTTCACTTCATACAGTAGTTTTTAATCCAAGTTTCCACTTTCTCAAAACACAAAACAGGCTATTAAAACCACCCTGACACCCCTTTCCAACAAGATAACTTTTTAAAGCATTTGCATTTCACAATAAGACAAACAACGCCTTCGTACCTGGATGAGTAGGCAACCTGCAGCGAGGTGCAAATTTAATTTTAGGATAGTTTAACATGGATATAAAAATGCAGGCAGTGTTATAAAATTACCTCAGGTTCAAAGTAACTACAGAAAACCAATAAAATTCACTTGTGTGGTTTCACAAGCATATTTAATTCAATTTCAATATATTTTTATATAGCGCCTTTCACGATAATGTCCCTCAAAGCGCTTTACTGAAGAAATCGCAGATATGAAAGAATAACCAGTAGGAATAAATACAAATGAAGCCGGACAACAGCGGAGGACAGGAACGAAAAACTCCACAGTGTGGAGGAAAAAAATCCTCTGGGGGCCCGAGGTTGACTGGCTATTTACTGTTAACTTTACTGTTTCTAGTGGACTCTAAAGGTTAAGAGCATAACACATATCACGGTTGAACCGTCTGAAGAAAAACAGGCTTGTTTTACTGCAATTTCACAAATTTAGTAAATCTAACTTGTGTGCGTGTTTAGGAATAATAATTTCTAATATGCTATATATGCAAGAACAGCCAGTTTGTGTCTCAAAGAACAGTATGTCTGTGTAAGTGCAGTATATGAAGCACTGGCCTGCATACATCACTTCCTTATATAATATATAAAAACTTCCTGTCTCTTCGGGGCGGTTTTGCTTGCTGAGTAAGTCAACCTTGGTCTTTTATTTCCATGAAGGGTCAATGTAAATGTTAAAACGGAGCAATCTCTTTGTAGTCCAGCGACACCAGATCGCGTTTCTTTGAGCTGCCTGAGATCAAATGCCACGCGTTTGCTCCTTGAAACGCCAAACATCAAAATGGGCCGGGGGGGAAGATGAAAGCTGCGAGGAATGTTCTTCTTGGAGCCATAAAATATTTAATGGCATCGACAAAGGAGCGACTGAACGGCATTAAAGCAAGGAAGTGAAATGGAGGAACCGCCCAGGACCTTCAGGCTGGTGCAGGCGAGAAAGGTGGAGAGGCAAACTGCAGTCGCCAAGTGGGGAAGTCGGCCCGTTAATGCTCAGACTAAAGCTTTGTATGTCGTGAGCACGCTGCACTTGAGGCCTTGAAAAGGCCATAGAAGACTTATAACAAAGTCTCTTTGTGGATCAAACCTGTATCTACGTGCATGGAATGTTGTGCATTTATGTCCCACTCAATGCTACGAGAGGAGCAGACACAGCCGCCTAATCCATGCAATACCACGAACAAACCGATCTGCGTGCAGTTGACGTACTAAACTAATTCAACACATATTCAGGTACGCCGGGACCACAAAGCAACTTACGCTACACTGCAACTTTGTGCAACGCAGCCCCACAGCCCGCGCTTATAGCCTTGAGATAATTAAAATCTGCCGTACGAGGATTTTTACACCCTACTTTTATCCACAAGAACATTGCCAGTTAGGACTGAGCCACAGGCCAGAGCTGGCACGTCACTTACCTGCAGCGTCGTGTCAAATACCACCAGCTTCGAGCTGGTCGGAACGATGTCGTAACACTTGTGGGACTTCATGAACCTCGTGTAAATGTCGTTCTCCAAATCGTCAGCAGCTGCAAGGAGGAGACGGTTCACAAAGCGACCGCCACAAGATGGACGCCTACACCGACAAAACGTTTACAAAAACTTGCGCACAACCACTCGTACAACCGATGCATTTGGGTCAGTGCTGGAATTCCAAGGACAGTAATCAGTTTTATTTACTGTGAATGGTTTAAAGACTGATTATATAAAAGGAGCAAACTTTCACGTGTAAATACAGTCGACGATTATAATCTTTTAAAACATAGGTTTTGTTTAGTCTGACAAAATAAACCTGGCTGAGCTAATTCCACTGCTTGTTGTTCTGTCTCCTGGCTGGGATGAGACAAGAGGACCTATTTCAGAGACGTAATCCTGTGGGTAGCCACGGGGGGGGGGGGGGGGGGGGGTTTACAATTGCTCTGCTATGTGGGGCCTTTTGTGACGGTTATGTGGAATCCTGGCACCCGGGTTAAAGCCGCAC
>JABJVR010025710.1:0-36621 GCA_025773905.1 Chitala chitala
TATTGTCTTAATACAGCTGTTGGCAGACTGCCTCACCATCGTCATCGCGTCCCAGCTGCGCGAACAGTTCACACCTGAGGTCCAAGCCGCGCTCCAGAAGTTCCTGGCTGTTGTTGTTTCTGCTCTCTGCAGACAGTACTATTAAAGTCGTTATCTTGTGCATTTGTTTTGAGGGCAATGTTTTTCCTCAATAAAAGTTAAATTTAACAGCACAGACTGGCAAGCGTGTCATCTATGAATAGAAATAACAGGTCGAAATTATTAATAATTCTTTTTTTTCCTCTGGATTGTGTCTTGATGGCATTTTGCTAACCATATATACTGAGTTTATAAATTTAAATGAACTGTAATTATGTTTTTTTAAAAAAAAAAAAAACATTCAGTAATACACAGCCCTGAATATAATACAAAATGTCTTCAGCATGGGTGGTCCTTCATGGACAGTATATTGGCTAAACAGGACCCCCAAGTCACCAGGTGCCCACCATACAGCTATTAATTTATTTTTCAGGGACTCTTGATGTTCAGACAGAGCCCTTGTCTTCAGACAAAATGTGATATTAGACAAAAGGAAAGTAAACACACAATAACATTTTTAAAAATAATTTGATCTAGTACACAATGAAGAACACAGAAAGTTACAGATGACACAAACAAGTTTATGCAATATTGAAGCTTCATCAGTGCTGAGAAAACATTCATGAACAAATAAATTGGAAGCAGCAAAAATACTTGACAGCAATATTCATGGTGTCAGCATCAAATTTTAAAGTACTACATAAAAAGCATGCTTTTTATTTTCTCACTTTATTTCTGCAATATTGTGCTTTGAAATTTGGCACTCGGCTATTTTCCATTAAGCGAAAAAAAATTACGTACAAGAAAAAAGTAACAGCTTTATCACAGCTAGTATGGTGCACATTATCACAGAATGGAAGTTTCCATACATTACATTTACATTTTATTCATTTAGCAGATGTCTTGTCCAAAGCAACTTACAATGAATAAGGGTACATGCACTGTAACTAACTGGCATTCACTACATTTATCAAAAAACCAGGTCTTCATGGACTTGTCAATAATTTTCTCTAACAGAAAACAACCACATTTCATTTAGATTATTGATCAAAATGTCTTTGCTAAATGGTGAAATTTAGTTTTGTCATTATTTCTCAACCAACGGTTCATGCATGCGTATTATATTTGTATGAGTCACAAACAAGCAATGAGTCAACAGTCAAAGATAACAGTACCAAATCCAAACTAAAATCTAGCATTTTATAAAGTTGTAATAGAGTCAGTCACAACACAAGGTTGTTAGAAGATCTGCAATTTTTACAAAAAGTTACAAGTTTGTGGTAAGTACCAATCATGACACAGACTGATGTAACCATGACTGAACTGAACTTAAATTTTCATTACTCTGTTCATCCTTCACGATCAATACAGGCCTTGGCATCATCACAAATTATTGTAGTGAGTGCGTAGGTGACTTTTCAATGCAACTGGGGTTTGAAATGTCCTGCTGCATGTTGGGCAGGTGTGTGTAGGCATTCCTGGTGTAGACCCACTGGTTTTCTCTCTGCAGCAACTGTGTGCTTTCCTTCCTAGACTTTACATCCCGTGTGAATGAGACTGTGCCATGTGCTGTGGTCTTCTGCCAGTGTCTCCCAGTTGTCTGTATTAATGTCCAGCGATCTTAGGAAGGCCTTCAGAAAGTCCTTGAACCATTTCTTCTGTGCTCCGTGCGAGCGCTTTCCAGGCAAAAGTTCCCCAAAGCGGAACTGCTTAAGTATGCGCTCTTCTGGCATAAGAATAACATGGCCAACCCACCGAGTCTGTGCTCTTACCAGCATTGTGTGGACCGACAATGTCTGGCACTCTGTCTTGCCATCTGATGCGCAATATTCTACGAAGACAGGACATATGAAAGTGATTGAGCTGCTTCACATGCCTTTGATACACAGTCCACGTTTCACAGGCGTATAGAAGGGTAGTGAGTACCACAGCTTTGTAGACCTTCAGTTTGGTGATGGTGCTGATACCCCAATGTTCCCATACAGTGGAGTGAAGCCTACTGAAAGCACAGCTGGCCTTTGTGATCCTGTAGTTAACTTCTCCATTAATAGTCACTGCACGAGTGAGGGTGCTACCAAGGTAAGTGAACTGGTTGTAGTTTCTGTCCATCAATTGTGATATTGGGTTCTATGTATAATGCACGAGGAGCAGGCTGGAGCATGACTTCCGTCGTCTGAGTGTTGATGGTCAGCCCGAAGTTGTCGCAAGCAGCCGAAAAATGATCCAGCATAGTTTGCATCTCCATGTGTGAACCAGCAAGTAGGGCGCAGTCGTTGGCAAAGAATAGGTCCCTCAAGACAGTCTCCTTCAATTTGGTGATAGCTTGAAATCTCTGCAGGTTGAATAACCTTCCATCCATCCTGTACCTGAGATTGACACCCCCACTGCTGTCCTGAAAGGTATCATTCAGTACAGCTGTTAACATCATGCTGAACAAGGTGGGTGCGAGCACACAACACTGCTTTACGCCGTTGACAACTGGACATGCTTGAGAACAGTTGCCACTGTCCAGCACTCCTATCATCCCATCATGGAACTGACGAACCATCTGGATGAACTGGGGGGGACAGCCAAATTTCAACATGATACTCCAAAGACCTTGCCAGCTAACTGTGACAAAGGCTTTTGTGAGGTCAGCAAATACTATGTAGATTTTGTTCCTGACACTTTTCCTGAACTTGGCGAGCAGAAAGTATCATGTCAGTGGTTCCACAAGCCTTTCAGAAGCCGTATTGTGACTCAGGAAGCAGACCCAGTTCAAGATGAATAGTCAGACGATTGAGCATGACTCTTGCAAGGATCTTCCTGACGACGGATAGCAGTGAGATTCCTTGATGATTGTCACAAACTCGACAATTACTCTGTAGCTTATAGATGTGCATAATGAAGGCATCCTTTAGGCTCTGAGGTATGCATCCCTGGTCCCAAAATGACTGAAACAATTCAGTGAGCTTTTCTGTGAGTGCAGGACCTCCAGCTTTGTAGATCTCTGCGGGTATGGCATCCAGTCCTGGAGATTTGCCACTGGACAGTGGACATATTGCTGTCGTAACCTCGGTTGATGTCAGTGTGTCATCCATGGCGCTGTTGACAGTTACCTGGGGAAGTGTGTCTATTGCGGCATCATTGACTGATGATGGTCAGTTGAGAACAGATTCAAAATGCTCAGCCCAGTGGTTTACGATCTGAATTTTCTCCTTAATAAGAGTTTGCCATCTGCATCCAGGAGAAGAGAACTACTGATAGGTGGAGGTCCGTAAAGTGATTTTAGGGCACTGTAAAACTGTTTCATATCGTTACTGTCAGCGTAGGCCTGTATCTCGTCTGCTTTCGCACACAACCAGGAATCCTGCATCTGACGCAATTTGCACTGGACTAGCCTGCAAACGTGTTTAAAGGTGTATTTCTTGGCAGTTGATGAGGGGTCGTACTGATAGTTACGATGACGATGATGCGTTTCCTCCAGCATGGCCCGTATCTCCTCATCGTTTTCATCAAACCAGTCCCGCTGTTTAGGAATAGATCTCCCAAGCATCAGATGAGAGAATAGCATCCTTGAAGTCTTTCCAGTCGTCCTCAGCGCTGCCTCTGAGTAGTAGGCAAGCCATTTGGACCTTTAGGTCCTCAGTCAGTGACGAAGCAGTGCCGGGATTCCTTAGCCTGGCCATGTTGAGCCTTGCCATAAGTGTACTCCCTTGTGGTCACATCTTGGGTCTGATACAAAGCATCATTTTGGAAACAATGAGCCTATGATCTGTCCAGCAATCAGCACCACACATCGCTTTGGTCACTCGACAAACTCCACAAACCTTAATCAATCACAGAAATGTAAGTCCATATAAAAAGCAGCATTCAGAAGTCATTAACTTGATTACTACTCACTCACTCATTCACTATACTGCCTTATCCAATTCAGGGTCACAGGTTGATTAATATAATTAAGAAAAAAATGTGGAAAACTAATTACAGTTCTGTGGAGCTGGCTATCACCAAATATGTGGAGCATATGAATAAGTTGGGCTTGGATCTCCAGGGAAAACCACGTGAAGACTTTTAGTGAAAGCAAAAATGGCAGGGTAATGCTTCTGAAGAGTGAGATAAAACACATATACCATGTAATCCCCTTATAGCATCATTTTCTGTCACATTTTCATTTGTGGTACACTATGCACAGAAAACATAACTAATATAAATACAAATTTTTTTCAGTTGTGATGTTATTATTAATCACTGAAATCCAAGCATAACTGTAAATTAAGCATGTTTGTGTGCTATTTGTTCAAGGAGACACAGGAAAGAATAACTCAAAGAGTAATGTGTGTGGTGGAATGCTCAGATGAATATTAAACTACATTTGTGTGTAACTAATTTCTGTTGATGATATTTGGTGCTACTTATTGATTATATTATGGTAAGAACCACGTCATTTTTGGGGTGACTGGCAAAGCCTACAGAACAGGAAAAAAAAAAACGAAATAACGGTCATCAGATTGGTGCCTATAAGGTCTACTTATAGTTTCCATACCACTGGATGTAAAACTGCACATGCCTTCACACAACTGTAATCTCCAGTTATAAATATGATTCCCAATTTGTACATGTACTAATACCACAATCACCAGATAGTAATTTGATTCCAAAATGCTACAGTTCCTAATACTAGACATTTAGAAATAATATTCAGTTTAAAACTAGAGCACTCTTCAAGAAGGGCCAGATCAGAGAGACTGAGGTCATTTGGAGTGCAGGGGGCACTCCTGAAGACCTTTTTTGACACCGTCGTAGCATCAGGCATCTTTTACAGCGTAGTTTACTGGGGCAGCAGCATCTCAACTGTGGACAGAGGGAGACTCAACAATCTCATTAAGAGGGCCAGCTCTGTCCTGGGGTGTTCTCTAGATTCTGTGCAGGTGGTGGGAGACAGGTTAGCCAAGCTAGCATGCTTATGGAGAATGACTCCCACCCTTTACATGAGACTCTGACAGCACTGGGTGGCTCCTTCAGTGACAGACTGCTTCACATCAAGTGCATGAAGGAGCATTATCACGGGTCCTTCTATTCTGCCACTGTCAGGCAGTACAACCAGCAATGCTCCCAATAGACCCAACATACCTATAGAATTCACCCATTTGCTACACTGTTTCATCCAGTTCAGGTTTGTGGGAGTACTGGAGCCCATCCCAGAAAACTTGGGGCACAGGGCAAGGGAACACCCTGGACAGAGTGGTAACCCATTACAGGGCACAAGATCGCAACTATTCACACATTACGGGCAATTTGGAAACACCAATCAGCCTAACCAGCATGTCTTGGGACAGCAGGAGGAAACCAGAGAAAACCCACCAGGCACAGGGATAACATGCAAACTCTACACACACAGACCTGAGACAAGAGTCAGACCCTGGTCCCGGAGGTGCAAGCGTGAAGTGTACAATATATTTTATGTTCCATTTGTGTAAGTATTATAGTGTGGAGTTTTTTTTTTTACTTTATTTTTACTATTTGTCTACTTTTTATTATTCTATATACCGGTGTTGTTTATATTAATGTTGTTAATACCTTGTTACTTTCTTACTAAGCACTTTGCTATCCTTTTACTGCTGTAACATTGTGAATTTCCCCATTGTGGCACTAATAAAGGATTATCTTAACTTTAAATAATTATGATAAAGAACTGCAGTTTGAAGACAGTATTTTTTCTTGCAGGATATTTTCACCACTGGGTTTATGTCCTTTTTAAGGTGTCCCCTACTTTATGTCCTTAGCTACCTGGGATAGGCTCCAGGCGCACGTGACCCTGCATAGGGTTAAGGGATATGTAAAATGGATGGATGGATGGACGACCACATAATTTTTTTTTTTTTATTTAAAGTTTTCCAGCAGGTGGAGCTGTGGCAAGACACCTGTTACCTTCCATCCAGCACTGGACATAATAAATTAAAATGTTGAATTATTCAAGCAATGTAACATATAAAGCTTTTACATCTGTTCTGAATAGCACACAGACATACATTTCCTTTTTAAATTAGTAAGGGTAATTATACATTTTTGTACATCAGCAATTATAAGTGGATGATTTCCACAAAAGCATAAATGAACTGTAACCTTAAAAACTATGCTCGATACAGAAAGTTTCAGTCTTTTAACAGAAAAAATATATCAAGAACTTAAAACAAAACCCCTTCGGCAGAGAGGCTTCGGTGTCTGAATGTTATGTAAGAAACAACGTTTGTTGTGTGAAGTGAATGCTCTGCAGTACTGTGGACGTACAAACTGAAAGGAACCGCTCTGTTTCTGATGCTGGTCAGAGTGAGACGAGGCACGGTGTCTTCCGCAGCAATGCTATTTGCGCAGAACTATCCAATCATAATGGAAGACGTGGGCGGGACGTTGGTCATGTTAAAATATTTATGAACACTTAAGAAAACAATGTTATATTTTTAAAAATTGTGATAAAGTAGACTATAATCTAAGAGACCTGCATTCACCATGGTTGAATGGACGGATGAGGAGCGTGCTGCCATCAGAAGTGTCTGGGAAAAAATTGACATAAATACCATTGGCCCTCAGGCTTTAGCAAGGTATTACGAATATGTTTTACTAAATCAGTTTCTTTTTTATGTACCGAGTTTAGGTTTACAAAAGTATCGCTATATTTAATGTCCTTCCACTGCTGTCCCCTCTGCTAAACGTTCATATTCATACTTTTTTTCAGCGTTCTAATTGTGTACCCATGGACTCAGCGATACTTTGGTGCTTTCGGAAATATCTCTAGCGTGTCAGCTGTCATGAGCAACTCCAAGGTGGCTGCTCACGGGAAGACCGTATTACAAGCAATAGGCTTAGCCGTGAAGAATATGGACCACATCAAGGAAACGTACGCTACACTCAGCGAGTTCCATTATGAGAAAGCTAATGTCGATCCTGAAAACTTTAGGGTATGTTTTTGACAATAATATCAGGTTTCGTCTTACCATTTGTAAGACGTGAATAATAATAATAATAATAATAATAATAATAATAATAATAATAATAATAATAATAATTTTAGTATTAGTAGTAGTATTGTGCAATTAATAAAAAACTATACACACATACAGCATACGAGATTAACGTTTACATTTTTGTCCCTGATGAAATAATTTCATTTTTTTCTTTCTTTTGAAAGCTTCTGGCTGAATGCATCACTGTCGTCATCGCTACAAAATTTGGCGCCGCCTTCCGTCCAAAGACCCAGGCGGCGTGGCAGAAATTCCTAGATGTAGTTGTGTCGGCTCTAAGTAGTCGATACCATTAACGTCTTGGTTTGTCTTTGTTCATTGCACATCCTTTGTTCATTGCACATCCAAAGTAGGTGAGACGCTGGTCAAGCACAAAGTCACACCTCCTGGTTAAGTATCTATGTTTACCTTGTTTGCTCTCGTTACGATTGTCTAGTTTTAGTAGGTGTGAGGCAGTGTAGGTTCTGCCTAAGTAGTAGCAGCCCTAGCTACCCTGCTTAATGTTCTTAGATTCCTCTTGCACTGTCACCAACATTACCCATAGGGGAAAGTTTTCTTGTGTACCACCTCAAGCCCCATGTTCCTCTAGTGTCTAGTGTCTCCAGTCCTGCCTCAAGTTCCCTGTCCTATTTGTCAACTCCTGCCTAGTTTTGCCCTTAATGCCTGCTTCCATCTTGTACATTCCGTTTGTATTGTATTCAGTCCTAGTGCCCTAATAGTCCCATTGGACAGACTCCTGTCATGTGACTTTGACATTTTCAGTGCAGATGACAAAAAGCTTTAATGTAAAATGGCAAATAAAGACCCTCTTTTTGGATTGTGAGTTTATGCATTATTTCACGTACAAAACAAAAAACTTCAAAACACTTCAATTCCCAGCAGGGAATTTATTCACAACAGTTTGAAGTCCACATAATTACAAAGACAGACATAAAAAATACATTAGTAAAAACATTTTTATACACGGGACATTGGAGGAAGCACATTTTGAAAGCTGTTCTGAGGCTCTGGTACACACAGTGAGTTTATCTGTATTTCTCAGCAAGCACAGCAGAGAATGCAGACAGAAACTTATCTAAGGCAGCGTGCACGACGGGTGTGAATTCATCCATCATCCGGCATGCCATTGTCACTAGGATACAGTGACACAAAAGCTGAAAGAACAACAAATATCATTAGTGTTTCAGCAGTTGTGTAGTCCTTTAGTCTAATATCCTGCTTGTAATTCAATACCCTAAAAGCAAAAAACGGTCTGAAACACTCTGCCATTGTGTTAAAAACATGAAGTAGAGTTGTGCTCCACACAAACACTGAACTCGTAACAACGCCAGCAGACAGCTGTCAGTGGCTTGTCAATCAGAAAGAGAAAGCGGGTTGTTTGTATGCTTTTGTGAGATGGTACCTTGAAGTTGGTAGGATCTATTCTGAGCTGGTAGGCATGCAGTGCACTGAGGGGTGCCAGGACGGTGGTCAGACTGCTAATGTTCTTCGATCCATCAGCAATGGCCTGGATTATCTTTTTACCATGCGACAGCAGGTGTGGAGAGCGAGGACTGATGTCTAAGTGGGCAAAGTACGTCTTGGTTTTAGGAAAGGTGGTAAACATCCTGAAGATTAGCAGAACAGAAGACAAGAATTGCATAGAGTGATAATACCATCCAGCATCCCAATGAATAAAGGACAACCTTTAGCAGGAGTATGAGAAGGGATATTTCATGAGGACCAGGAAACAAAACCTCGAGATATATAGCAAAAGGACACATCTCAGTGCTTTAACCTGGGATGCTTTTGCACTTGAAAAGTTATATTGTCAGATCAGAATGAACACGTCCAGCTATGTAGACCTAGTCAATTTCAATTTCATTTTCTAGATTTTTGACGATTTTTTAAAAGAAATAATTTCCGAAGGTTTTTTACATCTTAGACAACAGGACACACCGCACGTACTCACCCAGGTGCTTCCGTTAATGTTTTTTTTTAGTAATGAAAAAACCCTTCAGCAGTCTAATATATACACATCGTACTTTAAAACATTCGTTTGACATATTATTGTTTCAATAGTATATACTGTAAACTGATTGCATTTACGACTGCTAAAGATATATTCTAAAAAACAATTAGTGCAAGGGTGCTGTGCACCGCAAATTAAAAAATGACAACAGAACCACTAACATTACCTTAACAGAGATTCAGCACCAATTTCGTCAGCGTACACGACAGCCTTATCCCAAATAGTAACAAGAAGCTCTTTTTCGTGTTTGGAGAGCATTGTTGTGTTGTTTTTGCGTCGATACTCTGCAGTGGTGTGGTTACTGCCTGTCCGCTCTTCGCCCGATCGCGCTTGGAAGCCCAGACATCCACCGCTGCGTGTTAATAACGTATCACGTATAACTTCTACGTATAATCATTAGTAAATGTTACATGTTCCGGTAGCAATTAATTGCACATTTTTAAAAACTGTCTTTTATTTTTAAACTGTGTAACAAGATATTGCATTATTGACTCATTTTACATTACTACCGTAATTCACTTCGGGACAACGCTGGGGACAACTATCAACATAATACTGTCCACTGGATGAATTAGCCTAACGTTTTGGACAATTCATTCGATCGGTATTCGTTTATGTGCTTATGAAGTTGGAACAGCTACCACATGCGTTCTTCATAAGGGGTTTTAGTGGGGTGGAGAAAGACTTAGTAATTAAGAGAAAGTAACTCAGTGAGGTTATGGCATACTTATTACTGTAACATATTATTATTTGTTTTAGTAACATTGACATCTTTGTGGTTTGTTACATTATTTCGTTTACGAGCTGGTGACATTAATGAAGGGGACCATTTGTTTAGTGGAATACGTGTGTAATTAAATGTCTGGAAAACATTCTTAATCTTTATAGCAGTGCGTAGTCCTTGTTTTTCAGCTGGGATACTTTGAAATTCCGTTTTTGTTTATATATATGTAATATATTTATATATATAAATTTTCCCCCGAAATTAGACTTCGACATAACTCGTATGTATAAGTTCGGTGCGCCATCTTGTGGATAAATATGTTGTCAAAATGTCATAAAATTTTTTGCATCATCATTATTATTATTTTAATTGTTATTATTATTATTATTGTTGTTGTTGTTGTTGTTGTTTTTAATTAAAATGCTAGAACTTATCACGTACATGTGTAAAATAAACACTTTGGATATGGTGTCTAAGTCATGTAGAGTGCACCAGGTCTTTATACTTACTGAAGTAATTATTAGACAAAAGAGTTTGTTGTGATTGTGGACTTTATTCATTTATTATATTCATATACCTTGCTATAGTTATACAGTTGCATAGGGTTGAGAATTGCACAGAGTTGCATATGGGTTTGCTACTGAGAAAGAACGTGGAGACCTTAATTGTACCATCTTGCTTTTATTCTTGTACACAGTCGATCTGTGTTAACATTACTTTGGGGAACAAAAAAAACAGTATGACAACTCACATGAACTTTGGTTATTACTCTATCATTGGTTTACATGGTGAGGTTATCCATCCATTATCTTAACCGCTTATTCCGGGTGAGAGTCACAGGGAAGCCTGGAGAACATCCCAGAGCACATAGAGCAAGGGACACCCAGGGCAGGGCATCAACCCACCACAGGGCACACACAACAGGCAATTTGGACACACCAATCAACCTAACCTGCATGTCTTTTGGACCATGGGAGGAAACCGGAGCACCGGGAGAAAACCCAGCAAGCACATGCAAACTCCATGCACACAGACCCAAGACAGGATTTGAACCACAGGCCTGGAGGTGCGTGGCAACAGTGCTAAACCACCACACCACTGTGCCACCTGGTTAGGTTATAGTAAAGGATAATGCATGTTTATATACACTATAACTTGCATTGCTGGTGACATGGTGGCTCAGCTTTCATGGCTGTATGTTTGAATACAGCTTTTGGTGTTGGCTTCATTTTCACCTTTGAATGGGGGTCAGTCTACTTTTTCTCCATGTAGTCCCAAATCAGGCAGTTCAGATGCACTGGAATGGATGGGTGAAAACCCTAAATTGCATGTGTGTACGCTGCAATAGATTAGTGTCCTGTCCAGGGTGTGGCATGACTGTGACCCTGTGCTATGTGAAGCAGGTCAAGGAAATCAGACATCATGCTTAAGATACACTACCAGTCAAAAAATTTGGAAACGGCTTGTCAAAGAGAATATTGTCTTTATTTTTGTATGTTTTAGAATAACAGTAAAAGCATTAAACCTATAAAAGGACTTACAGGGATCAAAACTGAACAAAAAATTGAACTGAACAAAAAAAAAAGTTGTTGGTGAAAATCAAAAACCATTTTGTATTTTTGATTCTTCAAAATAGTCCCATCTTGGCCTGATTACATTTTTGCAAACTCTTGGCATTTTCTCAACAGGCTTCATTAGATGTTCACCTGGAATGCTTTTGCAGTAGTCTTCAAGCAGTTTCCACATATGCTGAGCTTTTCAAGTTTAAAAAGGCATTTAATTGGGTGTATCCAAAGGTTTTTTAAAATGAGTGAATAACAAATCAATATGTTTGTCACGCCCTTGTGGGTCCCATCTAGTCTGGTGTATTTCTAGTTCTTTGTGCTGTCTTGTATGTGGGATTTCTATGTCTTTTTGTCTCCATCCCTGCATCTCTGATTGTATTAGTGTCTTTTTCTGTTCTGGTTCTTATTTGTTCCCCTATATAAAGCCTGTGTTTTCCTCAGTTCCCTGCCGGTTATTGTAGTTGTGGCTTGTGCATTTGTGTTGGTACTTCCCTGTCTGGCTACTCCTGTGTTTATTATTAACCTTTTTAAAGTTATACAGTCTTATTGTATTTAGCCTTTTTTATGCCTTTCCTCCATATTAAACCCTTTCCTTATTTCTATAGTCTTTTTGAGTTCAGCTACATTGGATCATTACAATGTTAAAATACAGTACATAAAATTCTATAGCCTTTTAACACAAATAGCATTTCATACACTGTATATTTGCATGCAAAATGCATGCAAAACAATAGTATGAGTATTATATTTAACTGAAGACATTTGGTTCATAACAGGAATACAGAGCTGCCTAATCTGCCCTTCTCATAGTTATTTTATTCTTCAGGTTAATCTAACATCACTTTAGCCCATTAATGTTTTTTTATGGATTATTTTTCAAGAAGGCATCAGGTACATAGCAGCACAAACAGGGCAGCTGTCCTTTATGTGTCAACATGTGTGTTGGTTGCACAGTGTTGTTTGTATAATTAACAACAAAAATACCGAGATGCTGATTCATGTGGCATGGCTGTTAGTTAATAGCTTTAACTGTCCTGGGTGAGGTCTAACATCCTGTTGATGTATTCCTCATGTGTCCAACTATGCTGCTATTGATATTCATTGTGCCTCAGCCCTCAGATTCTTTACTTAAGTAATCATTTTAGTATCGATTCAGATCATAATATGTGTGCTGAAGCACAGGCACCTCAACTTTGTATCTTTCAGCTGCAGAGACAGAACAAGGGACAGGAGACAATGCTCCTGAAAGTCAGGAGAAGACAAAGGCAGGTCTGAGGTCAGAATGACAGAATGGCATCATAAATTGCTGTGAAACCATTATCCAAAAAGACATGAACTCCACAAAGGAAGTACAGATGCTAAACTGCAACCCGTAGTTCCAGAAAATCAATATCACCAGTTACAAATCAAAGACACATTATGAGTTATCAAGTGGATATTTATTTATCTCTTATAAGCTCCACAACAGGAAAAGCTGTTCTCTGCATTTAATCAATCCCCCACAGGAGCTGTGTGAAGCCATTTTTCAGTGCCTGGGGAGCTAGCACAGACTGTCTTGCTCAGGTACACACCTGGTGTGTGGGCTGGGATTTGAACCAGGAGATTCCCACAGCCTAGCCTGATGCCTGACACATCGAGCAACCAGGCCACATAACACCCTGTGGATATGTTGTCTGAAAAGGCATTGGACAATATACTATTATAGACTATTTCAAATGAACACAGAACATTTAAGTACCTTATTAAGCACCAAGACAACAATTAATAAAAAATAATGTATGTCTTTGTACCTCTGTAGCACAGTTACTGTACCAGGGTAACTATGTAAAATACATCTTACTTGCAGGTTGTTTCCAGAATTTCTGTGACTCACTGTATTCTGATTTTCTTTTTATTTTTTGGTCAGATTTTTAAAATACACATCCTGAAATATAAATTAGTATTTTTACTTAAAATTTTCTCATATTTATTTTTGTCATTTCTACTTTGCCGTATTTATGAACACAAAAAAAGAAATGTCCCTGGTACATTAAACTTTAACCACAGTATATATAAAATTAAATGTGGATACGGAATTTCAATTTTCCTCCATATTTAAGAAATAGAAGAGAATGAAGGGCCGCTACATTAAAGTGGTACACAGCGTTATCGGCACGGGACAGCGTGAAGCCGAGCCCATCGATTCTGAGAAAGGGAGTATGCAGTGAAGTACGGGCGATAAGCCAAATGTGGAGCTCTATCGGTGTGGCGGCTGGGCGGCGTGGGCAAGGCAGGGGCTGTGCAACACACTAATCGGCCTGCGCAGTGCTGACCCACCCAGACCTCTCGCCCTACTTTGTCATTAGGGAAATGCAGCAGCTGCCCTGAGGCCTGCGTCTCTGGCATGACTCAGCACACCAAGCTGCTGGGAGATGGAAGCTGTTAGACTGCTGGTGCTGAGACTACGGTGTCCCCCTGCTAACACACCCACCATCTGTCTGCAACACTGGCTGTACAGCCCCAAATTTAATTTAATAAAAATCCAACACGCAGCATTACAAACAACAGCATTTGTTAACGTTTTTTTAAATATTATCAAACCGTTACAAAAAAACAATGATTCAAATAACATTTTATACAGTACACTTTCATAGCTTTTACATAATTGTTTTATATCATGTTTAAAGCTTTTTTTCTACTACATTTTTTATTGCATTTTTACAGCTCTGAGAATTTTACAAACATTTGCTTTTGTAATCTATCTTCATTGAAGCATTTTGCATTAGATTAAGAAAGAATTCAATACATTTTTTCAGCAAACTAGTAAAACTAAAATAGCAAAATAACACACTACATACGTAAACGACAGTGTATGCATGTGTGTGTTTGAATGTTTGGATCTAGGGTTTTATGTATGCATGCATGTATATATGTATGTATAGCACCTCATTTTTTTCTTAAAAGTTAACGTACCCGAAGTAATTAAATCTCAATGTCTCTCCAGTCCAGTGCATCCAAAGGCTGTTGTCAGTAAAATCTTGAATTTGTTTAATTCCAACAGTTCAGATTACGAACAGTTCTGTTACACGCTGAGCTCGTGATCGTAATGTGCCGCTCTCGTCATTAATTTCATATGCACGCTGATCCCTTATTAAACATCTGCCTATCTATCCCCACCCCTCACTGACAGTTCACAACTATATGCTATCAAATGACATTTTTCAAATCGTTTTCACAATGCTGCCACTGTGACATTTGGATATAATACACGTGCCTCGCCGTGATACTTTTTATGTGAAATGTAATTTTTATAACTGAAGGCCTAATTTCCTCGTAGAGAACACATTCATATTCTCCTACATATTGTCAGTTACACATACGTGTTTTGTACCTCAGCTCTGTGATATGATTCACACTGTCCACTGAAGGCTTGAACTCTCTGCCTGAGGCATTTCCTTCTCTTGTCCAGCACTTCAGGCCCATTCGGGCCTAGGTTCACCAGTGAAGCTCTATCGCTTCTTTCATTTAACCTTTCAGTCTGAAAAACAATATGTTCAAACGGTTTGGTAAAAGGATGCATTGCATTGTTACCTTGCGTTGGATTGCAGTGAAGAATGTTGGATGGACTTGTCTGAACTTAAATGCGAGCGGGTAGGGGATATGCCCTTGAAAATATTACGTCAAATGTAGCTTAATCTCACTGTAGTACGTGAGCTACAGAATTTGCAGTCAGTTATGTTTGTGGATAAAGCCAGATCAGAGAAGACAACAAACTGTCCTAAACCTACTGTGAAGCATAGTGGGGGCAACATTATTTGGGGAGGGGGTACTCTTCAGTGTGAATCCTTGAGGAAAACCTTTGGCAGTCTGCTATACAGATGAAGGTGGGCAGGTAGTTCATTTTCCAGCATGACAACAACCCTCAGCACACCGCCAAAAAAAAACGAAACAGAGGCTTAAGGACAAAGGCAAACATCCTTGAGTGTCAAGGCAAGAGTCCTCACCTACACCTGAGGAACTTGAAGCGATCAGTCCGTTGCCTCTGATCACAAAATTTGACTGAGCTTAATTCTGAAAGTTAGAATCAGTAAATATTTTCCCAATCCAGGTGTACAAAGTAGGTAGAGTCATATCTGAACAGACTGATGGCTGTAAATAAAGCAAGAGTACTGACCACTTTTGTGCTTTAGACTGTTATTACAGTCCTTAATTTTTTATTAGCTTTCAGAATTGTTGATTTTTAACTTAAATGTTGTAAGACATGTGTTCTGATTTCAGGCTGTAGGACAAAAAAAGTAACAATTTCAAAGGGGTATGATGATTTTTTTATAGGCACTGTACATTACACAACACAGTATAACGTGTCAGTCTCCAGGATCTTCTCAGTAGGGTGTTGACAGGGGAGAACACTTGAATCGTTTCCTGTGACACAGACACAGAGCCACATCTGAAGAGTATAAGAATATCAGGAGCGCTGATGCACATAGTCACATGATGGTTTGACATGCACTTTTGAAGGCACTACATTAAAAGTCTAAGGATAGAGTCTCAGTCTGTTTAAGCACATCCAGTTCACAGTTTATTTTGATTAGTGAACTAAACAAATGCATAACATTACTTGTAGTAACAAAACAAAACCAAGATTCTAAAGTCTGCAGTGTATGTGGTTACCCCTTCAGTTGCTGACTGACCACCAACTGGAAGACATTAATGAAACAAATGAAAAGGGGATTAAACCAGCAGTTGACAGGCGGAACACATTAATCCCACCCACCTGTTTTCACTTGTGGCTGGGTCAACATACTGTACGTCCTTGGTAAAGACTGCCCCTAGTGGATACTGTGGTAAATTACATCCTTTATTATTTTGCTAAGAGAATGAATAGAATAGAAGATCTTGATTTGACAGAAAGATGGGTGGCTGTCTTGTGCCAGTGGTTCTGATTCAGCCAAGAAGGCAAGCCTGTGCTCGTGTGCATAAATCTTTGCTGGTCTGTCCCATGTAGGACCCTGATGACATCTTGTGAGTTTTGGATTCAAAACTCACAAAAATTTGAAAATTCAAAGTTTGAAAAGCTACATTCACATCACATGAATGTGCCTTTGAATGTTCATTCATCAAAGGTTTGGGGAAAGGGCTTAAAATCTTATCCAGTATTTCAGAGTTTTAAACACTGGCATTTAAATTGAAATTTTGTCTGTGACAAGTAATCATGCTGTTTTGTCACTGTATATATTTTTATCTGCCAATTACTTTGAATTTTGATTGAATTATTTAAAAACAATGCACAGCAAAAGAGTGCTGATGTTGTAGCTTCATCTATTTTTGTTGATCACCATTCACAGTTTAATGTGTTTTGTAGCTTTTTATGATTTGTCAGTGATGTGTAGGAAGAGCAATTTGTTCTATGGTTATGGTAAATGTAGCCAGGAAAGGCTCTGGTTTACACTCTATAGCTGACCTTAAAAGCGTTCTGCTCTAGTTACGTGCTGTAGGGAGTGAGGTGAGGACTAATCCTTGACAGAAAAGATGGGGGGGAGTTTAGCAGACAGCAGACTGGTTTTGAAGGCTACGTGTTACTTTTTGACAGTAGACAGGTATAGGAAGCATGCTAAATGCCTGCTTCAAGTCCTGAGTGCCACAACAGGCATGCCAGGAATCTCCAGGCTATGTTCTCTTGCCGAACCTGACGCCCCTGTGGAAGTGAGTCATTACCAGTGCTGTCCTTTGAAATTGACTTTCTTCAGCTCTGGTACCCCTCTGCAGGCCAGGTCACATTTTACTGTACAGAAAAGAAACAAGAATTCAGCTCAGAGCCACAAATGTCCTTAACCCTGCCCTGTTGTCTCACAGTGGTCAGCATTGGTATGAGTATTCGTGTTATGCCTCATTACTAAAGCGGTAGGCACAGCGACCAGGTGGCCACTCATGCTGGGCTGACGCTGCAGTTCCGGTCAGCACTTTTACTGTCAGTGCAGGCATAGTGCACACAAAGTGAGAGGCAGGCACACAGCTGACTGGACTCTCAGCATCAGCCAGTCACTCTGAGCCAAATCAGGCTTCAGTAACAAAACCTGAGAGAGCCAGCAAAAGCAGCTGTCCAGGTGAAGGCACTTTAAGAAGGACATTACAGTATGTGGACAGTTACTACAAGGAATTAATAACATTTAATGTGTATAAAACTGCCTACCAGTGCTATAGTGGTCATGTGTAAGATCTGATATGCAAACGCATTGGCTTATATTAAACCATACAATTTACAGTAGTGTAACTTTTATGTAATATTTTGAAAATATTTTGACATGTGCCCAGTGACAAATCATGGGCACATGAGAGTAATGTATCATTTTTGTAGTAATAGCTTATTGTCATTTAAGCGTTTCCAATTAGGGATTCCTGAATATTCCCATAAGCTATATGTCTTTCCTCTTGCAGCCAAAGAATAACATGCTGAGATGGTCATTCCAGACCTAATGACGTCTCCCTTGTCAGGACTACTAATACAAACAAAAAAAGAGAAAACTATGCAAAAAAAAGAGAAAAACATCAGACACTGCTCACTACTTCACTTAGAAGAGAGTGGACCAGCTGTGAAACTAATTTTGGCAAAAGAAAATGTCCTCTCCAAGGATTATACAGGCAGGGCAATAAAGAAAAGAGTCAAAAGAGATACAGTAAAAGGAGAAGGAGGGGGGGGGTACAGGGGCCTTTCACACATGTGTAATGTGCAACACACTTGCACTTGCTTTGTCACTTCAGGATGGGATGCTTTCAATGAAATATGCTCAACACAAAATATGTTAAAAATGTCTTTTTGGAAGTGGGCTAATTTAGGGCAGCAGGTTGCATGAAGGTTTAAACAGACTCTGAAGGAAACAGTGTGAGTCTTCTGAGAATCCCCTACACAGGATACATAAACTGAACTGCTAACATTCATGCATGTGAAATGCTTACTGAGCGTTAGAAAGCTCTATAGATAAAAACATTTAACTTGCAGCACAATAATGGTCAGTTTCATGATGAATATTACAAAGGTCTGACTTAAGTAATTATATAGTCAAGGAATTCATTGGATAATTTGCGGTAATTATATTGAGCTCAGAAGTTATTACATTTCCTTTTTTGGAATTTTAGTGGCATTTCAATGCTTATGAAGTATTACAAGTATTTTGTGGTGTGTTTTTGCTGTTATATTTAGTTAAAGAGGTTAAAAAAGGTCATCACTGCTATGTTTTCAGATTTACACATAAAATGACATTTCAGATTGCATGAATTCACTTGAATGCAAAATAAATTGTGTGAAACTTAAAATGCTGTTATATATTTTAACGTAATTTAAAAATATTCAACTGCTGCTGTCAATAGCAACTTTACTCTGTAGTGTGTGTCATTTTCATTTGTATTTTTGTGATAGTGTGCTGTACAACAAACTACATTAATCAATGCTCTTCTCCATCCTTCTCTGACAGGGTTGCATATGTAAGATAACAGAGCTTTGGGGTCTCAGCACTCTGGGTAAATCTGCCATGACACTTCTATTCCCTGCAGCAAATCATTCCTGCCATTGATGTATAGAAAAGCCACAGCCTCAGTGACCAGGGGAAATCAATGCTGAGCTTACTTTCTCCAAGGGTCCTTAGCTCCCCCTAGAGGTCTTTTAAAGACTTCCATTTTTCATAGTGTGAAAGAGTCCACTCCAGAGCAGTGTCTCAGGTATAACGTCCAACACGCTGAAGTCTATACTGGAAGAGACAGTGGCCTGGCCTGGAATCCAGCACAAGCAACAGAAAGGCCAAATGTGCAATAATGAGTAACAGTTTCTCAGCAACATGTGTCATAGGGGAACCACTGTGAAGTCCCTTACACTTAATCATCACTCTTCCATCTGGAAGCCGCTCCTTCCCAGGGAGTCGGGCTGCCACGCTCAGCTTTATCTGGTTATACTATTCCTGCAAAACCTCAGTCAGATCATTGCGGTTTGTCACTGCGTCACACAACTGCTCGACATTCCAGGGCGTCTTCTGCAGATGCTGGAATACAAATTTACAATCAAATTCTCAAAGCACTTCACTTATCATTGAAAAAACCTTCTTAAGGAATAGACAAATTTTTGTCAAAACCAGTACAGCGGGTGGAGCCTAACTGTTCGCATCCTCTGGCACTAGAAGCGCCAGACGGAGACGGTGCCGGCAGCGGCGGAAACACGTTCATGATGAGACACAGACTGTGTGCCACATCCTGTTTCACAGCTCTGCTCAAATTCTATTCAACCACAGCATCACAGGAGTCTACATCCCACTTCCTGCTGGACAAAAGACCGCAAAAATAAATACATAAATAAATAAATAGTAATAGCTTTTTTTTTTTAATGCAGGACAGAAATTAACTATAATCATGATACTCACTGGAAGCATGCAGTAATTATATTTGTGTCCTTTATACTGACACTATCTGGAATAGACTATTGATGGGAAGTATTATTTTGTAAAACAGAGGTCATCAGGTATGTCAGTTGAGGTCCAGAGATTCCCAGAATTCCAAGAATGACTGCGGGGTGAAGTTTTGAAGCAAAGCCAAAGGCCCCTGAGATGTCCCGCAAAATAGCACAGCCATATGTTACTGTTTAACAGAAACAAGGGAGAGAAGAACTTCAGCAGTATGGGTTTTTACACATAGCTGAAGCACCTGTGGTGAAGGCTGGTAAGCCACAATATCCCACAGACTTGCACTGAGACCTCCACCTCTGGTCTCCAGTCATGAACTCTTGTGCTCTGTTGACAAGACATATGGGTGTTTCAAAAGTTTACACAAAAAAATGTATTCTCAGACAATATTGACAGCTAAACTAGAACTTCACATGTTTTGGATTTATAGAAAGCACAAAGAGCAAATAGACACATCTACAATTTTGTTTCCCTTGAATAATTGTAAAAATTTACAGATTTTCGTACACACAGTGATATACAATGATGCATTAAGAGAATTCTAATATGGTTGGTTCAATGTCTGAACCAAGTCTGTCAAATAAAAAGAGCTTTGTACTACAAACCACATCTGTCACAAAAAAATAAATAAACAAACAAACAAACAAACAAATAAATAAATAAAATTGTACCATGAACAAAGTGATGACTTGGAGTGCAATTTTAAGGTTGTTCCACTAGATGGAACATATCATCAAATGCATAGCAGACATAAAGTACAAGTCGATTAAACACAAAGTAAATGCGATCACATATCAATGTTTTTTTTAAATACAAATAATTTTGCCATCCTGCACCGGATAAAAGCATTTTTTTATCCCATAAAAACATACTAAGCAACCTTATTAATATTTTAATATACTGTCCTTTACTTTTTGTTTGGCTGATGAACAATCTCTGTAAAATGGTGAAAAATGGTTTACCTGTATATTACGTATATATCTTAATCAGGTCTGGATTGGTAATCTGGAATACTGGGCACTTTCCTGGTGTGCTGATGCACTTTGGGGCTGATACAACAACAACATATTATTATTATTATTATTATTATTATTATTATTATTATTATTATTATTATAAGAAAAGATTCTGGATTGTAGTGATGGGCCATGTGGATTGAAATGCCAGGGCTGTGTATTTTTTCCCAGTCCAGCCTTGATCATAACCTGTGTGTTAAATAGTTTCTCCCCAAAAATTAAAACAAAGGCATGGATTTAATTAGCCATAATTTCATGTGTAATTTGTTACATTTGACATGATGTTTACAATGAATTAAACTACAGCACTAACCTATCCTCAACCCTATATTGGATGGCTACTGTTTGGAATCAGGTTGAAAATGTTTACAGCAAATTACGGACCAGAAGTATCCCAAAGTCAGTCCATAAACGTAGCTGAGACACACAGAGTAAAGCCATCTAATGACAACAATAGCCAGAAAGCAATGAGTGCAAAGGCAGTTGATATTTAAATGGCTATATGCAGGAACATGCAGAATGTATTTTGTCCAATGAGAGACAGAGAAGGAGACTGTTGTGGAAGGCTCATGGCTGATGTGCACTCCCCTGCATAAACACTAACTTCCTGGGGACACGGGCTTCCTGCCCAGCAGCTCATTAACATGTGACCCCTTTGTCCAGCCTCCATTGGGAGGTGAATAGGTTAGTGCCTTGCCTTCTACTTATGGCTCAGACCATGAGGGTACACATTGTCTCACAAGACCATGTGAAAATGTATGGAGACATTTAACTAAAGAAATATCCAGAGTCTTACCAGCCCAAAAACTTTAAATAAGTCCTTGGATTGATGGAAAAAAAACTAATTGAGCTTTTATATATTATTATAGAGGATTACAGGAGTTAAACAAAAACAGATATTATCATATACATCTAATTATATTACAAACCACATGAAGTTCAAATGTCTGTCTGTTTTCCAATGCATGTAAATTGCAGGTCATATAAATAATTCAATATTATTTGTAACATACAAACTACAGCCAGTGTGTTGGTACCACAATACTTTCCTTAAAGATAAAATGGACAATCCATTCCACTTTCTGGAGTAGACGGAGCATTGAGTCAGTCCTGTTTATAGAGTCCATTTATACTGCGGTTAATATTTTGTCATTGAAAACCTCACCCAGAATTTTGAAAGAAAATTATATTTAGGCATAAAATAATATGATCCATTAAATTCATTATGTGTCTGTTTTTTATTCTGAGTGGAATGACATCATATTTTGACTCGCTGGGTCATACCATGTTGTCATGCAGCCTAAATAAATCATCTCTTACATTAAATAAAAGAAGATGACTTTAAATATAGAATAGGCAGTAGCTTTGATTAAATATATTCCACATCTAAATGAATTAAGTTACCCTCAGTGCATCTCACCAAGACCTTTATGATAATTTTTTCATAACCAAAGGAAAAAGCGAAATACGATGTAGTCTAATGTCACAGACACACAGACTCATTGGCTTTTACAGTTTCTTTAATCAATGATTTAATGAGCACGTCACACATCAAAGCAGACAGCACCGGCAAAAGATATTTATGAGCGGGAAGGCTGGCAATCCAATGCCACTTATGATTTATATGGAAACTGAACACCAATACATGTAAAAATTTATTATAAATCAAAATATAAATATTTCAATATTTCATAATATATTTAAATATATACATTTACAACTTCTCCAGTTTCTTGGATTTGCTTTTCTAAACCTTGTAACATAATTTATTTATATTCCCACATATTTTGCTCAGCAGCTAAATGTTAGAACCCAGTTAAAAATAAACTTTGTTTCCATGCAAAGTCCCTTACATGTTATGGCAGCATCAGTGGACTTCCTTTTTCCTGATATTTTTAAGCAAAACAAATATGTGAAAATGAGTAATTTTTGCTTTAGAAGCAAAAAAACAGGAGACACAGCAGCTCAGTGAGTCTAGCTGTTCCTGCGCATCTTTAGGCTCTTTAGCTCTCAGTGCCTGTCTGTGTTGAGTTTGCATGCTGTCCTTGAGCAGACTTTCTATGGATACCATATACCATATACCAGAGTATAAAGACAGAAAAGTCAATCAAAATGGTAAGAGTGAACTGTCCTTGGTGTGTATGTGTATTCTTTGTGATGAGTTGTTGTCCTGTCCAGTGTTTATATTACTTTATGCCTTACAGTGCCTGGATCAGCTCCAGTCCAGCTATGCCCTTAGCCACAACAAAAGGTTGCAAAACAAATAGCGCACTATGAAAACAACCATCTTGCTATGGTGTATTCCTTACGTTAACGAGGGAGCTTCCAGTGCTCTATGTAGCACATTGCCGATGACACACTGAAATGACTCAAAACTAAGAAAACAAATGCCTTTGTGTGGCCCAATCAAAGTCTTCTGTCAAATTCTACCATGGAACTGTGGGAGAAAAGATTAAAACTGCTGTCCATACACAGTCTCGAAGCAGCTTGAGAGGGCAGGAGCAAACCTTCCAACAACAATGAATAAAAATAACAGCAACAGACGAGGTTCTGAGACTGATGCTGTTTCCAGAACAAACCATGTTTTTAAGTGCTGCCGAAATTGCTCCCACAAAATGCTAAGTGTGTGGTCAGAATATTCATACAATAAGTGTGTCACTGTTTTTCTTTTTTAGTTTCTGCTGACATAAAGTGTAACTTGTGCTTCCCTTTGGCGTCTTCATCTTAGGCATCCAGGTTATGAATAAAATATTGGGGTGTGTAATTATATTACATAAAGCACTGTTGGGAAGCTCTCAGCATTTTTGGAAAACACTGCGTGTAAAAAGAGACACCAGTATTATTCTAGAATATCATGAACTCACAATACCACTCTTTCAATGTTCATCTGTGTTTTGGACCTCAGACACATATTTTGTTCTTCCTGAAAATGTAAAGGATGCTATACTCCCCCATGCACCCTAAAACAGTGTTAACACAGCCTTTGGGTCTGCATTAGTCCCAGAAAAAAGGCTGCACAGGTTTCTGAGCTTGATATTTTAAACATTCAGACATCAAGATTAATTCCAAACATCTTCTTAAAACTTCCTTCAAAAGACCATGGGAATGACTTGAAATGACCAGACATCTGTGGAGATGTTTATAATCAAAAACATATGGCTCGTAGACAGAGACAGGAAGGATATTAGTTACTGAGCATGTTTCTTAAGAGCCAATCACTGATATGGACCTCTGACCTCCCTGAGTCAGTGTGTAGAGCAACACATGCAATTTTTTTCCTCCAGTGGCTCTTACTCAGTTCTGGAAAACTGTAACCAACAATATAATTTGGCACAGAAACAAAAGAAAAACATTATCTGCTGACAAATAATAAAACTGTTAAGTTGTGGATCACAGTTTTGGTTTGTCTACGGCTGAAGGTGTACTGCGACACCTTGTTTTATTCACCTAATGGACAGCTTAAAGTCTACATTTAAAAATATCCAGTTTTCTGCATATTTGGTGGTGAAGAACACTGATCTTAGTCAAAAATAGGCTAAAACTGATTGCACTTTACATCACTGTCCTGATGCTAGTAAAAAAGAGTGCCATAACTGCATTCAGTATTTATCTTTTGTCCAAGATAAAGATTAAGTACAGCCATGACTATTTCATTTTAAACCATTCATTTTTAAAAAGTTGTCAAAAACACACGCATTGTTTCACTGTATTTGATGAGTTATTTTCAAAATATGTTGTGCCCCAAAACACAAGATTCTTACAGAATGATTTATGCTGTTAGTATTTCATTTTCTCTTTGATTTTTGAACTTTTGATATTATTAAACACAATCACACCACATTTATAATAAAATTAGCCACTTCATTTTGTACACATTTCAATAGTGCAACTACATATGAATCATTTATTCTAATCTGTGTACTTCACAGCATTGTAGCAGAGATGAAAAGTGGAGGCCTCTTGAACAAAGCGGATTGGGTTTACCATGTGTTGCCAGTTTAGTGCCTGATTCAGTTCACTGGGAACCAATAAATTAACCAGGAGGAAGTGGGCTCTCCCACTGAGCAGGCTTACACTTTGAGCTCTGAAGTCACAGTTACCTTTTCAGCGAACCTTGGAACCCTCAGGTGATTGCAGTGGTTCAGGAAGTCAAGCTAACTCAAGTTAGAAAACAAGACTTTTAATAAAGGCACCATACTTGTTTTGGACGTGTTGTATGGAGCACAACCATAGCTTGTGTATAAAACGTCACTTGTATGGTATTCCATTTGTGTCCAATATGTGTCTGCAAGCTGACATTCTCATCGTTATTACTGTTCCCACAGACCAAGACATAGCTGATATTTCACTTCATGATAAGGATACGCAGAACGGAATTAACAAAAAGATATTGAGTGGAATTTCATATATTAACTTAAGAAACTGCACAGATAATCTACACAGTAGAATTTTGTCCACTAGTTGTAGCATGTGGTTGTTATGCTGTTTTTAGTCGATGCCATTAATTTATATTGTTATGCATTAATATAGAATAAGAAAACACACTTTGCCAGTTCTGCACTGTTGTTCCTCTTTGCTTTATTTTCAGCTGGAAACACAATTTTCTAATGATAGTAAATTATTTCACCGTCTTTGAGCTTAATGGTAGGTAAAGGCTGCTGCAGGATTCTGTAGCTTTTTCTGTAGGAACAGTTACGTCCCACTCTGGGTGACACAGCAACATTCAGATGTTTCTGCAACACTGAACATTGTTTTGAAGAGATCATGCGTGAAAGAACATTTTTGCATTAACGCTGAATAACAGTTGTTCTCTTTTGTCAACAAACTTGTCGTGCGTAAGTTGAACACCCTTCAAGGCCATGACTTTACCACTATTTATTTCCCAGAAGGATTGATTCAGGCCCGTGTCTTTATATCACAGCTAAGCAGTGTAATCAAATGAAAGGAGCCCTCAGTTAACATTATCACCACATGACACAGCTGTACAAAACCTGAATATATAGTTAATCAAACTATTTAGATCATCATTGTAATTTTTTTTTGTCATGGTAATAGAGTGTCAAATGAGGATCAGCTGGTAAATGGTGTATTAAGACCTTTTAGTTGTGATGTCTACTGATTTACTGTTTTACCATATTGTGAGCTGGGTACACTAACTAGCTGCTATTAATAGTGCCAGCCTGGCAGTACCTGCTGCTTGCCACCTGTCAGCTAGAAAGCTGTCAGCACCCAGTCCGTCCCTTCCTGTGAGGAAATGGGAACGAGTGGAAGTGCCCGAGTGGAAGTTACCCCATTGCCTAAATCCAGTCTGTCCTCAGAAGTCGGGCCAACCCAGGGAGGAACGGAGAGGTGTTCAGCAAGCAAGCGACTGTGGGTCATTTGTACCAGTTATCACCTGGAGTGACGTGCTGAGAGCAGAATGTCACTCTGCTCTGAGCCAGTCCCACCAAACACAAAGTTTTACTCTAACAGGGCAAAAGAAGCCCATCTAATTTTCAAACGTATGTTGCTGGCTCGCAAATGGGGTGGAAAAGACACTTCAAAGATTAAATTAACACTGACTACTCCAAGAGTCTTTCCTGTCATTTGTGAACAACCCTTTGTCTCTACAAACACTGTATACAGACAAAACTATAGATAAACATCAGTTGGTTGAACAAAGCAATCAGTGCTTGAAGAGAACATGAGATCTGGTTTTCCTGCACTTAGTTAACGGAACCTTTACATTATTAAATTAAGAGGACAGTAACAGGGATGACCTTGACTGGGCTTGCCTGCTTGCTTTTGTGTGACAGTTAATGTCTGCAGTGTATAATATATTTCTGTACCATTTTATAGCAGCCTATTAGAATTTTGGCAACCTGCATACATTACCTATGATTATTACATTTATTTACTCCACAGTCATAAATAATAGTAGTACTAGTAGTACGTTTATACCCTTATATAGAAATGCTCTAAATAGGAAAACTGAAAAACGAAATAAGTTTGAGGAAAGAGAAACCGTATTTCACGTCATCCTTTTTAAAAAAAAAAAAGCCTCCTCATGTACTTGGGGTTATATACAGCCCCCAAATGTCCTGCATGGGCTGCAGTTTGTATTAGCAAATAAAAGTGAGGTCACCGTGTGTGTGCGCGCACCCTGTTCCGCTGGCCCTGCACGTCGTCTCGGGGGAGTGGGGAAAACTCCTATTTCTTATATAGTTTATGTCTCTCTTGTGCGGCGATCCTCCGAAATGTCAGGTTATTCATGAGCGGAGTCGTGTAATGCCAGCTTTTCTCGAAATCAACCTTAGCCTCCACGACAGTAAAAACTGAGAAGACACAGGAAACAAAATTGAAGATATGACGCGACTTCGAGAAACCGCAGATAGTGCACGTAATTAACCTAATTAAACTGATTGTAAAACTTTAAGTAGTCTACATTGATGAATTTTTCATAAAGACATTGTTTGGTATTTTAATCCGGCATTCAGGCGCGGCCTTCTTACTTTTCTTTTCTTGTTTTAAAATGTCTTTCTTTCTGAGGCTGTCAGTTAGATAAACATGTATTGATTTCTCTTCGCTTTATTTCTCCGGGGGCGTGTAATACATTTCCTTTTCAACCAGGCAAGGTGTGAATTTCCGCCATGCAGATAAATGACTCCGCTCCCGTGAAAGGCACTACAAATCTGGGGTTCGGGATTCCCGAGGCACACATCACAGCTTGCATCTGCTAGAGCCTGTGTTTTAAAGCCGAGAGACATGAAATGGGATTTCAGATGATAGGCGTGTGCTCCTTTACAAAACGTGTGTGAAAAGTAGGCTGCGATTATACACCACGCTCGACTCATTCGCTTTGAAAAATGGTTAACCTGAATGCCGGGGGTATGAATAACCACAGGCTGGCAGCCAAGAAGGTGGTGTCATGGTATTTTAAAGCCAGCCCTGCCACCACAACAAGCCTATACATTTTCTATGTGTTCTACAATATTTTCCCCAACAGCATTTAACATTGTTTGCTTGTTAACTTTAATAATTATCAAGCCCATTGTTTTTTTTTGTCTATTTAAATGAAATTACATTTTTCATTGTGTGCAATTAAAACTTGGATACAGTCACATAACCAGGCAATGTGCTAAACAATGCTCTTTTATCAGCATCCTGCATAAACTTCACTGGGCAAAGTGGAATGTATTAGCAACCATTTTGTACCTTATATACAAAACACCTCTGGCATACAGGTTTTTTTATAATCAGATGTTTGGGTGTGGGTGCTGTGTAGGGGGCACAGCAGAGGTACCCCTGAGGTCCTGGGTTCCCTGACCTCATGCTTTCATCCTCTGCCAAGTTATGTCCCCCACCGAGTCCTAGCAAGCCTGAGCTGGTGGGGAGCTGTGCCTAGGAGGCTGTAGCGTGTTACCAGCCTGAGAACAGCTGCAGCAGAGAGGCATCAAGATGGAGCAATATTCTCATTATGCACCTGAGCCCTCCTACACAAACAGAGCTCTCCTGTCAAGGTAAGCATCTTACACTGAGTTTAACAATCATTGAGAGTTAAATAGCTACTTAATTTGTTGATTGTTACATTGTCTAACCAGGACTTGGACCCACTATTACCAGACAACAACAACAGCTTTGAAGACAAAGGAATCCATCAAGCTGCAAGACAAAAACTGTAATCAGTCGTGTTGCTTCCTATTTAAACAGAGTAAAAGTTGTGGTGAGTACTCTGCCTTGCCTTTTTTTAGAGTAAAACTCCAGTTTGGCCTTTTGGATCAGTAAATCATGTGGTGGTTATAGACTTGTGGTTAATGGTTTGTGGTTTCATAGTGTGGCAAATGTTTACAGGGCTTTGTCCTATTTGATTTAAGATATGGACTTAATTACACACAAATACTTAAGCATACATCCTGCTGAGGTGAACTAAGAATGTTTAAAAAATTTTAAAAAGCTGAATTTTTTGGAGTTTGTCTTTTCTCCGTTTACTTCAGGTGCAATTTTAAAAGACGCAATCTGGTAATGTACAAGAAGCACAACAATAATTTACCTTAGAGGTAAGTCCACTCACTGTTCAGTGTGCGTGAGCTGTCATTTTTTTGCCCCAGCATTTACCATTTCTGCCAACACATTCTGACACTGTTCACTGTTGTCATTTATGTATGATCTCTTGTGTTATTCCTGACATCAGTTCTGAGACAGTATGTTGTGACATATCAAAACTGGACATTTAATACTGCAGTCAAGTGTGTAGGTTGTATGAATAAATATCATGCAGCCTTTGCACACAAAAGCCTTTGTCTGTATCTGCTGCCTGGGAGAGATCCAGCTCCACTTACATGTAATTCATGTAGGTTTAGCGTAGTTAAAGAAAAGACTGCTCCCATCTGCTGTGTGGTAATGGAGGGCATTGACTAAGGTGCCTGTTAGGCAAAGTACCCCAGACTTGTATTGAGGACATGCAGTTTTTACCATGCAAGAATTTATGAGCTGTTTGTCTGCCTTCTAATCCACATTAATGTAATATGCAAAATCTGCTAAATGAAATGTATACTGATAATTATCTATGGTCAGTAAACAGTACAGTAAAATTCTTATTAATAGACAAGTTCTGATGTGCTGTAGTCATTATGTTCTTGTGGAAAGAAAAGTCAGATTAATTTGTGTGTATACTTTGCTTAAATTTGATATTTAATTTAATAAAAACAAAACAAGAATCTTTATCCATTGTGGTGTCTTTTCCAATGGCTGGTAAAACGACAGGCCTTCCTTGCTGAGTAAACACAAAAGTTAAATGCCAGTTAATCTTCTGATGGCCTCTGACGAACACAAAACTGCACGATCACTGCACAACTTCTGTAAAATGCAGGCCTGCTACCATGTCAACCAGTGAGTGCACCTTGTATTAGGAGTAACATAGAACGTAAGGATAAACCTGGTAAGACAGGCCCAGAGCTGGCTTGTGCACCCCTTGAGTGCCGGATGGTCATGTCCCCTGCATGCTGCCTGAACCCATAACTGTTGTAGCTCTGAGCTCAGCTGTCCTGGTTTGGGTCCGAGTTTGGAGATGTTGCAGTTTGCGAGTGCAGCTGCACACATGTGGGCCCCAGAGACTGCAATACTGGTAACATTACAGACACACCTGTGGCCTGGCAGCACACCCGCCCCTTCAGCTAATCGTACTTCTAAATACATCAGTCACACCACCCTGCAGCGCTGGGACTTGTAGCCGGCTTCAATTAAAATGTCACCGCTTTTATGTGTGAAGAGAAAAAGACAAGCTCCTCCAAACCCAGCAGACTAAACGATAAAATGAATACATCTCATTTCTCCCCTTTGGTTATTTAGAATATCATAAATGTTTAAAGTTTTTTCTTAGGTCATTGAGCATTTGTTAAGGTAGGCTCATTAATAAAGCTGTATTTCAGTGTGTGTTTTCCATGGTGTGGCTTGCTGTGCTTTACTTATTAAATAGCTATGCTGACATTTTATCTCTCTTGTTCTTCAGAGTGCTTTATGGGACCACCTGCTAGACTCAGGCTGGAGGAGAGGACAGGAGAGGAGAGGAGAAAGATGAGGAGACAGCTGATGGCCCACTTTCTGTGTGGTTCTGTTATCTACCTGCTTAGGGCTTTACCTCTGAGATTACCTGCACACAGAGAGGAACAGGACCCCCTGTAATCCTGAATTATTAAAGATGCCAGATGGAATTTACACAGTCACAGGGAGCTTACAACATCAGTGTTTGAAATACTTCTTCACCTTAGCTTTGGTATCACCATGCCCCTTTAGTTCATGCTGACTAGCTAACCTACATGTGCATTTGCAATGGTAAAAGTGTGATTTTACATAGCCTAGACAGCATTTGTAACAAATCTTTGTTATAGCTGGTTTGAGGTAAGGTAATATCTGTCATTGTAAAGTTCAGTCACATCTGTAACTCTGGAGAAAATGTCAAATCGTCATACCAAGCCCTTCTCGCCCTGTTTGGGTCGCCAGGTGCCCTCTTGTCATGGAAACCGGAGCTTTGGCTGTCGGCCTCTCGCTCTGCCTCAGAGCTGGTGACGCTGACCTAGGCTCCTTTGAAGTGTGATACTCTGGAGACTGAAATAGCTAGAGTCTTCTGTCTTAGTAGTCCATCCCGGCCTTATTAGAAGACCACAGTGCATTGGGGAATGTGGCAGAAGCATCCAGCGCTCTTAGTACAGAGCGAAACGGCAGTGCCCACTCCTTCAAGACACGCATGTGATGACAGACGGTTCAGGCTGCCCTCTCCTTCTCGGAATCTATGTGGCTACTTTGAACCAGCAATGCCATCAATATCAGCTGTACTTGTGGGGCAATAGTCATTAGCCCAAGTGCTGTTGTGCAGTGCACTCATTGAGACCTGAAGTATTTTCCTATAATAAAACCGTGGCTAAAGTGCTTTCAGATGTGTGTGAGTGAGTGATAACAATGCACCAGATAAGACAGTGCTGGTTGTCCGGGCACCAAAGAAATCGCATTAGAGCAAAGCTAACACATGGGGGCTGGAAGCAAGCCAACGTGAAGTAATGTATCAGAGGCTAATTTCTGTCTTATGGCTTTCTCTGCCCAGTTCTTCTCACAGGACACTCCCTAAAGCTAACCATTTCTGTCAGCTGAACTGCAGCTCCAAGCCTTACTGTGTTCTGGTTTCACACCTCCAATCTTGCCCCTTTTTACCAGCTTTTTCTTTTTGTTTTCTATAAATGCAGTTGAAGGACTTTTGTCAGCTGACTATTAGAAGGGATTGAAACAAAAATCAAATTGGGTAAGTAAGCAAATGAAGATGGTATTTATTTGTGCTCTCCGTGAGCAATGCTGCAAAGGTCGAATTAGTCAGAGGCAGTCTCCATGGAAATGTACGGTAAGTCTGATGGATCAAAAAGCTTCTTCTGCTTGGATTGATAAAATGTGGTGACAAAATACTAATCATTTTCGCATGGAATTAAATGTTCAATTAGGATATTAATTGAAAATGTTTCATGGATATTACTTTGAAATATAAATGCTTTTACCAGTACCAAACTTTCACCAACCTACCACAGGGCACACACGGATGGTAAGGACAAAGAAAACGTCCAGTCCACTTAACCAGCATGTCTTTGACGCTGTGAGAGAAAACCCACACAGGCGTAGGGCGAACAGGCAAACTCCACATAGGTTTTACACAGTGTTGAGTGCCAGATTTGAACCCACAACCCTGAAGGGGGATAACAGTGCTGCTAACTGAGCTAGTGTTGCCTTATTTAAAAATTCCCAGTTTTATAAACTTCAAAGCCTTAAATACTGAGGGAAAAGTGACCCACCCCCTTGTTTTTCCAGACTCTTGTGTCCTTGTTCTATTGTACATATGAGTTGAAATGTGCTCTGAATTATAAAATGACAAAACTCAAATTTTAAAATAATGCAAAAAACAATACATGTATTCTAAAATAACCAAGGAAGACTTTTAAAGTTATAGTTGTACAAATTACAAAATTGTTCTATCAAACGTAGTCACTGTTTCTTTTTCCCAGAAAAATAGTAAGTAAAAAGGTTGCTTAAAACAAGGCTGAGCCCAGCTGGTAAAGACCACTCTGACAAACACATGAGCCTTCAGCTTACATTAGACCAGCCCTAGTACAGACACCTCAGCATAATTACAGTGTGCTCAGACATAGGGGAAAGGACTACAAGGACTACCAAAAGGAACTGAGGACATAAAGGACTGACAAAGGCAGAGAAAGTGTCTGTTACATTATTGACTCACCAGTTACAATACTGGTATGCATAAAAAATATCTAATTATGGTTTCACTTCACACCCTTAAATTAAATGCTAATTAAATGAAAACTAACAAAACTGGAAAAAAGAAGTAGATTGATAATACCAGAATGTTCTAATCAATGTTAAGCACTGTATAAAAAATTTCTACTTTCTATTGCAGGCAAACTGTGCACCTAACTGCCGTGCACCTAACATAATTCAAACAGTTATCTTGCTGCTTGGTAAACCAGATCCACAGCTGTCCTTCTTCTGTTGCAGCCAAACAAGTTTACTGCTACCTGACAGCAGCCACGCAAGTGGCATCTACTTCATACTAAAACACCATGTGGAATCTCAGTTGACTGGCTGAGGTTCTGCTGAGCACATAAAGACAAAGTGACTCCTTACAGATGGCAAACCATTTCCCTGGAGCACCTTGGAAATCAACATACTGTTATGTTGTATTAAACACGAAAGGAGACAGTCCACTTTTCAGATGTCTGCCCGTTTATTCCTTTTATGCAACAACATCCACAATTCCACTCCAACATCACGTAATCGCTAAACCCCCCCCAATCCCTGAGCATGGTTATGTTCCTCAACAGGTACCATGTGTGACATAACACTTACTTCTGCCCCAGCTTGTGGGACAGGACAATAGACTTCCTACTCAATGGGATTGCCTGAAGTCTTAAAGGAAATAAGCTGGAAATGCTTTGTTCTGCATATAATATAACTGTCTTGAAGACAATTTGATTGTGTTTTTTGTTTCAAACAGAATGTTTTGACATGAGAATGTAAAAGGTCAACTACATCGACTAAGATTGTTGACTTTTCACAAAGCTGTAAATCTGCTTTTGAAAAATGTCAGTGGATATTAAATAGTAATGAAAAAAATATTTTGCAATTGCATTAATTGTTATTAGGTATAAATTAGGTTAAAACGTCTGTAACTTGACACATGTACATTACCTTGGCTTATTGGTTTATGTAAACCAGGGGGCCATAATTTTGTGAAATCACATCTGCTCCCATTTACATGGAAAATTCATTTATCTCAGTTTACAGGTGAAATGAATGAAGTGGATAAGTGAAAATAAAGAAGATTTGTTACACATTTTATTAATTTTCAATAATAATGATATTACATGTATGTCCTCACTCTTTGTCTTGTTTTTTTATTTCTAATTACATCAGTTTAAAGAGTTAGCATTGTATCTTAGAGATTACATTTTAAATACTTGAACCGCCTACAACATCACTGAACATGTGTAATATACAGTACATGTATGTCCTTTAAGCAGGACTACAAATGTTTGAACATGAGTCTTAACATTGTCATGTTACTGATTCTGTAGTACAACCTCTAAAAATGAACGAGAAGAACTGTCTTCTTGCGGGGGGAAAACTGTACGTGTGAAGGGTCTGAAGCTCTGAAATACTCACCTGCTGCTCATCTGTTTTGTACTATAAATATTTTATTTAAAGACATGAATGTTTAATAACAAGTCTCCTTTCTTCAACGCAAAGATGTCAGGTTCTCAAAGCAGGTGGGGGCACAATGAGGATGGATTAGCTATAGTCCTTTGTGAATCACACAGAAACCTGAACTTCTTCATCAAGTCCATGCCCAAAGAGAGACAGCTGGCGGATTTGCCAATTGCCTTTTGTTCTTCCCCCGTTCTCTTTTTGCTACCGGCCCAAAATACTTTATGGTTAGTGAGCGTGTAAAATGTGGGAGATTCTGTTTACCGAAGGTGAGCCCTCCGACATTTCATCTGAATCTCGTTGAACTACAGCAGCAGCTGTGGAATGTGCAGAGACTGCTTGGCCCAGCCAAGGTGAGAACCATTAGATCACAATGTCAGCACTCAGTTAACTTTACATTCTGAGTACTTTGTTACACTAACCGAACGGGCCTGTAAAGTGACATTAAGTGTCACAACAACTAAGGACAAGAACTACAGCAGTTTTATTCTTGAGAAGATGCCGTTTGACTCCTGTCACAAATGCTACCTGAAACATATGACAGTAATATACAGGGGAGAAGTATAACCAAAATATATCCTGTGTTTCCCCCTGAGACTCGAGGTGCACTTTTTTCATCAGCCTTAGACAAGTTTGCCCTTAGTAGTACGCTATCTGACAACAGCAGTCAACCACATTGTGGGGAAAAACAATTGTGTGTCTGTAGATCACTGCTGGTCTTATCTGAACGATAATACAAGCCTACCCGCCAGCTTCTGCTGCACGTTTTTACCAGACTGTTTCTGCTACTTTTCCAGCTGACATTTCTATTTTTTTCCAACGGAAAAAAACACAGCTCCTCTGGCTATTTTATAGAAACTGGATTCTTGAGTTATTTATAGATAGTTTCTTGATTTTCAGCTTTTGAGCATGTTTTAATCTATTTTGTATTTACATATTATTGTTTAGCTCTTAACATACCATCAGACTGGTGCTCCTAGCCAAATATGTCTTCAGAAGAGTACCCAGCTTAAACATATCCATATGACGGTGGTTTACTCTGCCATTAAATGTAAGAATTTGAATAACTGCATCTGACAAACATTTCCTCATACAATAATGAACAAACGCCTCATGCGTTGGAGGTTTTAATGTAAACATTTTGTGAAGTTTCCATTCTCACTGAGGACACAAACGAGATAATAGCACAGTATCTTGGACAGACAGGACCAGTGGTGGGGTATTCACTACAGCTTTTGGACTTTCCCAGCAAGTTAAAAAGGTGGGGATGACGGAGTATTAGGGGCTGTTGACCTTGTATGAAGCAGCACTGATGCCGCTGGGGATATTGGGGGCCCACAGAAACCTGTTTTGACAGGCGAGGAGATTGTTTACACTGCAACCACACTGTCTCTTCTGTCTCCCAGCCCACTCAACTGCTGTCCTACAGCTGGCCGTCATGGCCGTAGTCATGGTCCCTTCCCAATGGCACTTAAGCAGGGAAATGGTCAGGAGCCCAAAATCTTTTTATAGTGCAAAACTGACAAAAACGTTGTCCGGAACCTGTCAGCAAACTCTGCTGCTCAGCAGAACTCACTAGGCAATGCTAAAAGCTCAGCAGAAAAGGTACACCCTATGGCTGACAGCATTAGCCTATATGTAGGAGAACATCAAAATTACTGTTTTTTCTGTAGATTTCTTTTGTCTATTTTTCCTAAATTTTAAGTGAAATGTAATATTAAATTGCAATGGCATGTTTTCATCCAAATAAGTTAACATTTTGCTTGTGTGAAATGCTGGTTAATAGTGAATGCTGTTAGCAAGCTCAGACCATGTGTTACATCCATGGATGAGGGCCATTTAAGTCCAGTCATTCCCTTACCTCTGATTTATTCTCACACCATTTGGTTAATTCATGAAGAGGGTTTATGAGCCTCTCACACAGTTTATTTTGAGCTCATTATGTTTAAGCACCGCTCATGCCCTCAGCCGGTTTTATCTGTTAATGATTAACAGTAACAGGGGAGCCTGAATGCGCTTACAGGTCTGGCATCTAATCAGAGTCTGTCCTCAAGGCTATTTCCTCCCATTGCTCTCATTGGCTTAGGAGAGAAGTACAAGCACTGAGGACCATAATATGGTGAATACTGTAGGACGAGGGTGTGTTACCGTTCAGTGCACTTGTGACCCATGTGGCCGGGTGCAGGCTGGCTGCGCTATGCTTTCAACACACACGACGCAAGGCTGGGAATGCTGGGAATGCTGCTTATGCTTCCCACATCTGGGCCAGGAGAACCGAAGGCCTGGCCTTGTGTAAATGACAGATAACCAGCTGCTGTTTAACTCCTGAGAGTTAAAACCAAAGCAACATCCACAGCAGGCTGGGAAGAAGATGGTCTTTTTTTCTTACTTATCAATTTCTTTTTGGAGTATGTCATGCAATACATGGGCATGCATCACAGATGAGTTTATTTATTTATACATTGTTTTGAAAAATGGTGGCACGGTGGTGTGGTGGTTAGCACTGTTGCCGCGCACCTCCAGGCCTGGGGTTCAATTCCTGCCTTGGGTCTGTGTGCGTGGAGTTT